>JXOV01017954.1:0-17168 GCA_001014945.1 Clogmia albipunctata | reverse complement strand
GTTTTGACCTTAATTCACAGTGTATATTATCTTAAAGAAACTGTGCACCACTACATCCGAAAACCCCAAGAACAATTTTTGTTGTCCTACATTGTTCCTCTCCACCAACAATTCCTTTTTCCGTCCGTTTCAACCTTTTGTAAATATAATTAAATAATATTGGAAATAAAAATCCTTTGTATAAAAATTAAATAAATATCGAGGCCTGACGAACCTCCAATTACTCTTGTTCAGTCGTCAACAACGACAAGTATTCCTGGGAGCTCACTTTCCCTGGCCAGTACTCTGGCCCGATCTTCCAGACTATCCAGCCAGCTTCTCTTGGGGATCCACTCTTCGCTCCAGTAACGCAGGAACACCTGCATACAATCAACCCACAGTTCCTGACCGTTACAGAATTATTGTGAAAAAAGACCCTTTTTTAAAATTTTAATAAAAATATACATATATCCAAAAACAATAAATTCTAAAGTTCTAAAAATAAATACTCAAATAGTCAAGATAGATTTCTCAGTGATTTCAGCAACTCGTTGGTTAAAGTTGATAGTACCCCAAGTTCCGTACTGGAATCTAGTGCGAAAAATTATTAATAATTCTGAACCATAATTTTAACTAATTTCAATTTAAATTAATACAATTTAAGATGTAGAATTTTGTATAATCCAAAAACGACGTCCCTAATGTTATAAAAAGGAATGCATAAGTGTTCTGTTTCAGTGGCAAATCTAGTCAATGCAGAGCTTCTTTACGAAATTATTGTCCTTTTTATAAATTATAGTGAAAATACTCGAATTATTAAATTGAAATGTTGAAATGAAATACTAATAATTAATCATAATAATGAAGGCGCCGTGTTCCAAGCTTCTTTTGACAAAATTCCGGCGAAACAATCATGTTTCACACTAGATGGCGCACTTATTAATTTTACACCATGTGTTATGTATTTATATTCACCTAATAACCAAGTTTTAATAATTATGTATTGCTTTCATTTTAAGTTCCTATTATATAAAAAAAACTTTTTAAGATATGTCATTTTTTCATTTATCAATATTTTGAATTTTTTTTATTAATTTAAATAACTATTTTTTTCACTTAAACTTATATCCACTAATATTTAAAACTCATGGTTATTATTAAAAAAAAATTCAATAAAAATGTTGTTATATTAGTTCCACCTAAAAATGATCATTTTTGTCCAAAATGAATATTCTTGATTATCTTGATCAATAACAGCTACAATAAAAATACTATACATAAAAGCAGAAAATTGGATTGGTCATTGTTTTTAGACAAGAAAAAATTATTCTTGCCACTTAAATTTTGTTAAATGAGTAATTAACTCCTTTTAGTATAAGTTGTGTATATATTGAATATTATCTATCAGAATCTCGATCTTGAAGTTTAGTATTTTTAGTTAAATTTGCATGTTTTTTTGCATAAAATTAATAAAACACTATACTTGTGTTATTTTAATTACATATTGTAAAGATTTATTATAATTTTAAATTTTTATAACCTATAAATACTATTTTTTCAAATAATGAAAGAATTTTCATTTTTTAAAATTAAATTTACATAGTAAAAATTATATATTTTGTTGTTATCTTCAACTATAGATTATCAATATAACACCAGACTAATTTTTGTAAAAATATATGGATTAAGAAAAACATTAAGTCTCAATTAAATAAAATTTCTCAACATTCTATAGAAATTGGTAATGTACATTATGAGCGATCAGTGTTAAACCTCAAAATTAACCAAGTAAAATTAAAATAAAATAACATTTAATGATATTTATGCTTATCTTAATAATTTGATATAACTTTAGACAAAAAACTCATAAAATTTTTCTGAAAATCTCTTTTAAATACATTTTTATATTTTATAACGATCTTATTTTAAGCATGCAGTGCCATGATCAGGTTTTTAAAAAATAAGATATTTTTTCAATAATATTTCTCTTTTGGGGTTATTAAAATTTATTATACAAAATTTGTTTTTTTTCGTCAACGTTGATACAAAGTTGCAAGTCATTCAAAGAGACCACATTTCATGGATACTATCTTTTAATTTTATGAAACAAGTTTCAAATAAATAACATATTCGTTTCAAATAGTGAAAAATAAAATTGCATAATATTTTGATTAATACTATATAAAAACAATTTAGTGAAAACTGCATCTATTAAAGTTCAATGGCGGATTGGATGACAAAATGAGTCATAAAAATTAACATATTCATAAATCAACATCAAAATATTTTTTGCACTCCCGTATTGAAACATACGGTTTTCGATATTCATTTGAGTTTCACTCAATGAAAATTTTGAATTTATATTTCACTAGTGAAAAAAAATGTCATAAACAATCCAAAAAATTTGACTCAAAGTCAAAATTTGGTCGCCATTGTTGCTCTTAAACTGCACAAAATATTGGTCTCGGCTATGCCATACGACCGTGGTTATGTTTCAATTTAATTACCGTTTCCTGTTTTAAAATTTTAATATTTATCGTTTCAATAACCATATGCTTATAATTTGGCTATTTTGTTCGATTTTTGACACATTACGTAGATATCAGAGGTAAATCTGCTTTACTGTAATGTAAGTAAATTATAGTAATAGTCTTATATTGCTTTAAATGGAAATTTATTTGGCATAAATTAAAACTAACAAATGTTCCATGTCACAATAAAATAGGCATTTGCCTTATGACCAAGAAGTTAGTTAAGAGGGAAAAAAACTATATTAGTTTGAGTACCAACCATTAACTGAACAATTTAAGATTTCACTTGAAACATTTGTGAAACATGTCAATTTTTAAATTTTCCTTGTAAATAATGAAATATAATTGTGTATTAAAAATTTCAGTACTCATGAGTGGAGTGCAAAAAACGTTATGTCCTGCTCGGGTGTAAAGTCCTATATTTTAACTCGGAAATGATGAAACACTCGCCTTCGGCACGAATGTTTCACACATTAAAAACAGTTTACACCCTTGTAGCACAAATAACTATTACCGGGCTACTAAGATTTAGAATTATTAAATTTTAGTAATTGGATATTAGCACAAAGTACTAATTATGTGTATTTACACGATTTGTGATTGTCTGCTGGTATTGAATAATGCCTAATTGAATTGGATTGAATTATGGATTACTATCTAGAGGAAGCATTGACTACTAAAATTTTTCTATAGAATTGTATACAATAAATTATGTATTTCATATTGAACCTTGTTTTACTACTTGTATTTCGTAATTGGTTGTTATTTTTTGTTTTTTTTTCGATTTCAAACTTAAAAACTTTTTTTTTGTTATAACTGTAAGTCCTATAAACAAAGTATAGAAAACTTCTATATTTAGAAAATAAAATCTGTTAGGTCAAAACACCATTCAATAAAAATATTTTTATGGAGTCTAGTTTTTGCATGATTCAGCATTTAGAAATAAGATATTTTTTCAATAATATTTCTTTTTGGGGTCGTTATAACATTATACAAATTTATTTTTTTCGTCGACATTGGTATAAAGTTGCAAGTCATTCAAAGAAACGGCATTTCATGGATGTTAGCTTTTTATTTGATCAAACAAGTTTCAAATAAATATTCGTTCAAAATAGTGAAAAATCAAGTTTCATAATATTTTGACTAATAAAAAAAAAATTCAGTGAAAACTGCATCTGTTAAAGTTCAATGGCGGATTGGATGACAAAATGAGTCATAAAATTAACATATTCATAATTTTCAAAATCGATANATTCCTAACATAAATAACTATTATTGATATTAAAAAATGTTCAGGGTCAATGAAGTTAATTTTTAATTGTTTTTCGGAAGACAGTAAAACTAATTTCGATTTGGCCCAATGGCCTAAATTATTAATTATAAAGATTTTGATCGGCGCGTCATTTCATAATTTATTGAATTTTGGTCCAAAATCCATTAAAAATCATCTTATTATGTCATGCCAGATGTTTTTGTGGAGAATAATTCATTTTTCCCAGTTGCAATATTATTTTTATAATCATGTTATAATTATTTTGATTAATATTTATATCGTTCACGTTGCAAAATTCATTATTCAATTGAATTGGGACAGATTTTGTTTGATCAGTTTATTTTATTTATAACTAATTAACATAACGATGAATTTTATATCACATTAAAATCAAATATTTCACGCTCTGATCGACAAGCTTATTTATTGTATTTTTGCAATTTTTAATGTACTTTTATGCTTCGTGGGGAATTCAGAGAGAAGGAAGAATCCGATATGCATTACATAAATTAAAGTTCATAAATTTCGTTTTCGGTTTTCAGTTTAATAAATTAAGATCAGTTGAAAGAACACGAATGAGCAAGAGAACATTGACAGAAAATAAATCTTTTAGTGGCAAAAAATATAAAGGAATGAAAAAATACAGTCTTGCTCGACGTTAAAGCCGCACAGAAATGTACAATTTATTAATTTTTTGAAATTCAAATTAATTTTAATTTGTTTGTTTGTGGTTTTTACGACCGACACAATAATCGTTACCGGTCTGTGTCAAATTACTTGTATTAAAGAAAGATCCGATTAACTATTTGATTTGTGCAATCCTGTCTGGAGTCGAACAAATAGTATTGGCGATTCTATAACACAATTATTCTTTATAAAGTTAAAAAATGAACCGATTAAAGTTATTACTAATATTAAAATTTAATTAAAAAAATTTAATAGTTAGTATTAATTTTGTATAGAAGTTCTCAAATTTTCGAATCTTTTTTTAGTTCTAAATATATGAACTAAAAAATTAAAAAGTATTTTTTTTTAATTTATAAAAAAATGTTTTTCAAATGAAAATTTTAAAGAATCTCACACGATTTGTTTAAAAAATAAGTTTCATAAATTTTATTGCACTTATAAATGTTACTTAACAATATTTTATTAACAATAAACTAACTTCCAACATAGATTCATTAGACTTAAAATAAGAATAATGCCAATAAGAAATCAAAGATATCAACCACTCTTTTCACAAACTATATTTTGATACAAGTGCTGTACTAACCGATTTCACATGTGTATTGAACGCTTTTTTGTGTAATTCTGGAAAAATATGTTAATAGATAATTACTAATAAAAACGTTCTCAACGGTTTTTTTCAAATTGTGGAACAGCAACTCACAACGAAATTCTCAATTTAAAATATTCAAATAATAAATTTGGTTATGACAACAAAATGTAATTTCATGAATTGGTGACTATTTGCGTGCAAATTTTGAAATATTACCGCACGCTATGATGAAAAGTAAACCGTTACAGAACCAATTTGTGTTAAAAAGTGAGTACCTTTCGATACGGAATTACACCAAATTATTTATGCATTTTCGTTGCATAAAATTGATATTATGACATTAAAATTTGTTCTTTCAAAGAAGATTTTCCAGCATATGTGCTTTAAAGAATTCTTT
Source organism: Clogmia albipunctata (assembly GCA_001014945.1). Classification (NCBI taxonomy): domain Eukaryota; kingdom Metazoa; phylum Arthropoda; class Insecta; order Diptera; family Psychodidae; genus Clogmia; species Clogmia albipunctata. The sequence continues at coordinate 11,709 of JXOV01017954.1, read as the reverse complement.
AAAGTGCATTTTCTTTATTATTAAAGTGTTGAAGTGAAAGACATCCACCAAATTTATACGGACGCCAGTTTCGTTGTTTATGGTTTAACTGTATTTGTGGGTAATTTCACAACAAAGCTGATTATTTAAATCTAATAGTAAGATGCACATATCGGATTTCTCTTTCAAACATCACGGATTGTTTAAATTTAAGTATGTTATAACGTATTAATTGAAAATCAACACGATATGTCCTATGTGCGAACAAGAACACGATTTGGCTTTCTTCATCTTCCCATGGAAAGTAAAGAAAAACAATGTGAGGAAGACAACAAATTAAAAAAAATTAAATTAATTTGATTTTAAGGAAAACGAATGTTCTTTTTTAATGTTTGTGTTAATTTATTTAAAAATGCATAAAATTTTGTATAAAACACGATCGATTAGCATTATTAAACACTCGGGTCTTATTTAAAATTATTGAATGAAGTGCATTGAATGCACTGCATTTAAAGCCTACCGTATCAAAGGGACCCTATAGATCTATTTTTCAAAAAAGAGATTTTGCACAAATTGAGCAAATATATAACGCAACAATTAAGGCTTTAGTTCTTTATCGCATGCAGTTTTTTCGTGATCGCTGCGATTAAAATTTTCTCACCTTTTTGGTAGGAGCAAAAAAAACTTGTTTGAACTTTAATAGAGCCTGAGAGAGTGAATTTTTTCCACAGAATGTATTTATTGGAAAAAGTATTCGAAAAATAATAATAATTTACTAATAATATTTGTACAAATTAAGGAGTGGGCGAATGATGATTGAACTAATACATCTTTAATTCATGTATGTCAAGTAAGATATATAATGAAACAAAAGATAATAACAATTCCTTTCTTAACCCAATTACTTTTAGAATAGAAAGAAACAATCAAAGTATAGAATATGGGGGATTGAGAAAACTTTAAATTTTGGAATAAAGATCTATAAACAAATATGCATAAAGTCTTGTATAAAACATGGTCGATTAGCTTTATTTAGCACACAAGCTTTCTTTTCACCACTCAGTATGTTTTGTTACCTCACTTATCGACCTTGGTGTAAAACTAACTATGACAAATAAGTTATTCAAATTAATTATTAGGAAACTACAAAATAAAATTATTTCTCTAATTAAAAACTATGGAAATTTTCGAGTTTTTCTACAATTAAAAAATCAGGCCGTCGCTTTTGGAATCGAAAACATAATAAAATAGAAAAACCAAATTGCAACATGCGGCCATGGTAAATGAACAACAACGGTATTTTCAATGGAATATGAAAAACCGATCTGTGCAGATGAATCGATCGAAAAAGCATTTGTGAAACTTAGTTTAGATTATTTTTTGGTGGAAAATAAAAATGACTTTGATAAATGTCATTAACCTAAATTGCAATTAATTTGCAAGAAGTTCAACGTTTCCATTTAGCCCAAGAAAAAATATAAAAGTAAAAACTCGATTTGCGTAAAGTAATAATAAATTTGCGTTTTCGTCTTTATTGCATAAAAATGGCAAAGAGAAAGAGAAAGACAATAAATGAAAGTAAAATTTGGATCTACGTTTTCAATTTTGTTTTATCTGAAGTTCTTTTTTTTCGAATAAGTTCAACGCACAAAGATTGTGGCCTTGAACTTTCTAAAATGGCAAAATTGAGAGCTGAACATTAGATTTACATAATTTTTGGATTATGTTGCTATGGTCAACAGGTTAAGGTTGGATGTTTTACATTTATACAATTTATTAGGTGGAAATGGTTGGATAACAGTTTTAATTAGACAGTTTTGAATAACCTTATCTGTCATCTTCACCTAATTTTGAAGCCTATCAGTCTCAAGACATTCCCTTTTTCAATTTTAAAAAAAGGGAACAAAAAACGTCCGCAAGTTTTCGTTTNTTATACAATTTATTAGGTGGAAATGGTTGGATAACAGTTTTAATTAGACAGTTTTGAATAACCTTATCTGTCATCTTCACCTAATTTTGAAGCCTATCAGTCTCAAGACATTCCCTTTTTGAATTTAAAAAAAAAGGAATAAAAAACCTCCGCAATTTTTCGTTTGCGAATCTTTCACTATAAAGTGGCGGAAAGGTCCCACACTTGTGTAATTGGGTCTCCAATGCGGTGTTTCATTTTACAGAGAAATGGACACACTCTCAGTTACAACAGAGCGCGCGGAATGGTGCCTTGGCTGTTTCTTTTTTCTTCTTTTCGCCTCTGATAATGACCCAATATAAAGTACATAATAACAATAAATGAAAAAATGGCAATTGAAACAAGAGTGTAAGTGGCTGGAGGAGAGACACCAACAAAATAGTGGAATGTTGCAGACCGGCGGCGGTTGCACAACGTGACCGAGTAAGTTGAGAAGCAAGACGGTAAGTAATAACAAGAGTAAATATTTAATTACTGCACAGTGGGTCGTGGTCAATAAAAGAGATCAATATAATAATTAGCATCTTTGTTGTAAATCACTAGTGTGATTTTCATAATTTTGATGATAATTTTGTCATTTCTTTTATGCATTTGTATTGCATAAAACTGATATTATGGCACTAAACTTTGTTCTGTCAAACTCGTTTCTATAGCAAGAGTGCTATAATGAATTCTTTAAAGTACGTGTGCTTTTTCTTTATTATTAAAGTGTGAAAGGAATTCATCAAATTTATACGGACGTCAGTTTTGTTGTATGTGGTTTAACTGTAGTTCGACAGTTTTAAACGGTAATTTTCAACTAAATATGAATCTATAATAAACAACCTATCGTAAAACTCTTGAGCTACGCTTACTTACGGCTATGAGCCAGATAGAGATGCAAGATATTCCAAATTTGAAATTTAATTAAAAAGAGGATTTTTTTAGATTTTAGTGTTAATTTATTGAAAAATGCATAAAAATTTTTATAAAACTCGGTCGATAAGCATTGTTAAACACTCGCGCCTTCTTTAAGGCACTCGTTACGCTCTTGGCTTAAAACAACCCTATCTTATCGACCTTGTTGTATAAATAACTATGAAGTTATTATGTAGTTTAAAGAATTTAATGCCCTATTTTTTATTTGTCAATTTTTAATAATTGTATTTCAAGTAAACTTACGTTTGCGGTGATGGTATTAGCATTACGTGGAAACGATTTTTATAGGGCCTAAGATTGCGCTATTGAAATAGAATACCCTACTTGACTACTCCCAATACAGTGAAATAATAGCGAAAAGATCTATCTTTGTGTATTTTTCAATTTTGCCGATTCTACCACAGATTTTCCATCACCTATAATAAAAAAATATTTAAACTAAATTAATTTGGTGTGAAATTTCATTAATTTGATTTTATACCACTTCATATGAGAACACTTTATAAGTTGATTCTTCTGTCCGTCTCTATGGTCTAGTCACTATTGGTAGCACACTCGACTTCTTACTCGGAGGTCATAGGTTCGAATCCTGGGCGGGTCGGATTAACTAGATACTTTTTCAACCAGCCTTGGTGATATTAATTGACTAGTTATATACTGAAAACAAATAGTCAATGAAAAGTCAAAACCTGTTGGTTGTGGTTGAGACTTCCCATTGAACTCACCAGAATGGAAAGAAGGTAATTTTTCTAACAAAATAAACATAATTTTCCGTTTCCGATTACTATGAGGAACTTAAGGAGTAAATCATAACATTGCTAACTTTTCGTTGATTTTTAAGGTTTGTTAATCAATTATTATCTCCAATACTGTTATTTTCTGAATATGAATATCAATTGCTTTCAATCATTTTAGATTTATTGAAAAGATAAATAAAAATTGTTCAAATACTGGAATGTAAATGAATGAAGTAAAATGGAAAAAATTTAAAAAAATTAGTTGAGAAACAATACTGTCTTCTATGAATTATATTCTGTTACGAAAGATTCGCATAGATATTTAAAATAAATCTAGTGTTTTAATAGTTAGTTGTATTTGGAAAAATGAAGTTTTAAATTATTAAAAAAAACTATTTTGTGATCGTTAAATATCTTTGAAATTTAATAAATAAAAACTTGTCATTTTGTTCTGGTATCACTTAATAAACCTAAAACATATAAAAGGCAAAGTACACAAATAGTTAATTATACAACAAGGTCGATAAGATAAGTCATTATTAAACACAAGAGTTGTTTTAAGCTACGAGTGTAGCTAGTGCCTTAAAGAAGGCCTAAGTGTTTAATAATGCTTATCGACCGTGTTTTATACAAAATTGTATGTATTTTTAAAATATATTTGTTTTATTGAAAAGGCTCTAATTTAAAAATTTGAAACATTTTGCATCCCTCTCTTACTCATAGCCGTATAATTTGCATCTCTCTCTTACTCATAGTCGCATGGCGTAGTTAAAAATATCCAATTGGTGGTTTTTAAAATAAAATTACAGTTCAGCCACGCCCTTCAAAACTGACGGCAACATATATTTAATGAATTTCTTTTACGGAGGTCACACTTTAATAATAAATTTAAAGCACATGTGCTTTAAAGAATTCTTTAAAGCACTTGTGCTATAATAACAACTTTGACAGAACAAAATTGAGTGTCATAATATCAATATTAAGCAACATAAATGCATAAAATAACTTAAATTTGTAGTTACAAGGGAGAAATTTATGAATATTTTTGTGCATGAAATAATTCATAGAAGTTGGCTATTTTACGCAAGAGTTTTATTGGGTTTTGAACGTTTTTTATGCATTACCTAAAAAATAAATATTATGTTCATTAAATACAAAATAATTTTGTTTTTATTGCTCTATTTTTTGCATATGTTAATATAATAATTTCCAGTTATGATCCTCAGTCATAAAATTAGGTATTTTTATACTACAATGGAAAAAAGAGATAGATATATGGAAATTTCATTGAAAACCAGAAGTTGTTAAAATGTTTATTCGTAAATTTAAATGTCCAAACCTGCATCTGGACAATATATAGACTGTTGTCTGTGGTTATAAGGATTAATTGCGGTCAAATGGTGTCTGATATCAAGATTGGGATTTTACGATCGATTCGGCATTCGTTTTTTGTAAGCGACAAAATCGCAGACATACAATAAAATTTTTTATCTCATACATTTCTAATGGTGCTGAATAAAAACACCGAAATAACTTTTTTACACTATTTTCGCAATGCGTGAATAATTTCGATAAAATGTATAGTATAGATGTGACCTTACTTTAATTTGCAAATTAGTGAAAAGGAATGCAAAAAAAACGTTTTGACATCTAAAGTGACGTTTGAAGCTATGTCGTTATTGCAATATATGATCTATTTAACGATTGATTTTTACATAATATTTAATTAAAAGTTTTCTTTTTTTTCCAATAGAGATGAATTTGAGTGGTCTTCTTTTAAAAATCATTTTCATCTGAAACCAAAAATTTATTATTAATTTTTTCATTTTAGTTTCATTAAATTTAAAATAAAGTAAAAAAATGTACTTCTTTAAGGCACTCGCTACGCTTGTGGCCTAAAACAAATCTTGTGTTTAATAATGCCTTATCTTATCGACCTAGAATTATAAATAGTTATTGCATCAAATTTAAATTATAATAATAGAAAGAATTGAAAAAATCCATTAGAATTCTCAATTCGTACTAAATTGTTCATATTTGTTAAAAATAAAATAGATTTTTTTTTATAAACATATGTTAAATTATTTCAAATTGCATGAAAAACAATTTTATATACATTACTTAACACATGTGCCTACTTAAAAGGACATTAAAGGGCTATAAAGTAAAATAATCCCTTATTTTATCTAGAGGTATAAGTAACGATTATGTAATGGTACCTGATGAAGTGCTTTACGGGTTCCGTGAAAAGGGTGATAAAAGTTAGTGAAACGAGACCGATAAAGTACTTTTACCTACATATTGCGTACAAAACTTTGTGCAATTCCTAATTTATTTCCTAATTAAAACTAATATTTATCTGTATTGAATAAAAATTTGACTTATGTTTTTCGAATATTGAACTTACAAGCGTTAATAAAAAGGTTGACGGTGAAATTTTAAATCACTAACTATCAAATGGGCCGGTGAGGCTCTCCGCCTGTGCAATCCTATTCCACCTTTGTTCACGTTTGATTCCTTCCAGTCGGTGATTTCTAATAGTCGATCTGCTGTTTCGTATATTGTTGTTTCGTATTATTTCCTTTGTCGATCTACTGGTCCCTTTTCTGGTAATCACGATTCCATAGCTGTTTTATGGAATTTGCTCTCATCAATCCTGGAAACATGTCTTGCCCATCGCAGATTTCCTAGTTCTATAAACGTTAATATGTCTTCTTCCCGATACAATTCAGTGCCTCATTGTGACGATCTTCCATTTCCCATTTTCATATATCGGTCCAAATACTCGACGAAGAACTTTCCTCTCCACCTGTTTTAGCTGTTCTCCAACCGTCTTTGTTATTGTCCAGGTTTCACTTCCGTATCCTAAAGTATGTCTAATTTGTGTTTTGTAAATTCTAAGTTTGTTTTTTATTGTGATTACTTTAGACTTGAAGATATGCGTCTGTGAAAACGCCATATTGATAGCAACTACGCTCCTTTGAACCTCTGATATTGTCCACTTTACCTTTTTCATTCGACATACTATTGGTCCAAATATATGAAAATGACCAGAGCCCTCATTTCCATAAATTTGGTTTTCTCAAAATTGATTTAAAGACGCGAGTCCTTTCTAGATTCTTTAAGCTTATCTAAAAGTAAAACATAGAACTTTTCTTTAGCCATATACGTTATAGACATGAGTTAAAATTAGGTAAGGCTAAAATTAGTTGTTCAATAATTGATCTTTTTTGGTCTGCAAAGTTAAATAGTATTGGGACCAATCCATCTCCTTGTTTACTAGCCATTATATATACGTCATCAGTATAAGATAAAATTAGGGTATTTTGTTCAAAAATTGATCTTATTTGGTCTATTCCAAAGTCACTCAACGTTGTATAAGTCAACCGGATTTCCCGTGACGTCGTCAGCCGGGAGAAAAATTACATGAATCCATCAGGTTGGTGTTTTTTATTAGTAAAATGAGAACCAAACAGATGTATATTGTTATCTAGATTCTTGTTCCGAACTTAAAACTATTTTCTTAAAATTTCAATTCTTTTTTGGGTGAGAGATTTTTTTGCATTTTGGCTCCAAATAAGTAATATTCAACATATTAGACCTAAAATTTATTGTCTGAAGTAGTTATCACACGTATTTAATCACTTTAACAGTGTTTTGTTACAATATTATCTCTAATTTTCTTGCATAAAACATCAAAACAATGAATAATAGCCGTCTGATGACGTTTCACTACTAATACCACCACAGATCCGTACAACCTTATTGTTAATAAGCGTTGGTATATTCCAAATGTCTATATTTCATATTTAAATGCAAAGTCAAAAGTATGGGGACCAATCCATCTCCTTGTTGATGAAATTATAAAATAAAAATTAATCAGGAAAATTAACAATTAATTTTTAAAAAATCAAGTCCGTCACTTTCAAGTCTTAATCAGTTAGGAAACATGAACTATTAAATGAGAAGCCACATTAAATTTTGAAATTTTATTTAGGAAAACACAATTGTAAAGTTAAACATACTGAACTACTAGAATTTTTATAGTAAAATGTCACTTTCGTTACAGTGATCTGCAGACGGACCGTGTACTGTGGTATTAACAAAGATGACGAAATATAAAGTTGATTTCCACGTTCACATGCGGAAATGAAGAACGAGAAGATGCGAACTGGAGGAGTGACTGGAGCTGTTGAGTGGGCTATCAGGAGACGGTGGACCTTACGTGGACGTGCTGCTGATCGGCCAAGAGAGGTGCTTCATGACAAAAGGGGACGAGAGGATAACAGGATAAAAGATGTAATTGCTAAGCGAAAGGCACTCGACTTTTATTTAATAATTTATATTATTTAGATTTATAAAATTTATTAACACTTTTTGTTCCACCGTTTACTATTATTTTAAACGTTTCCAAGACGGAGCAAGTGTCAGGAAGAAATCGATATTTTCATCTTTCATAAGTGTAAAAGAGATAAAACCGGAATTTTGCTCGTTAAACGAAAGTCTCCAATTTCTGCCAACAACAATAACAAAAACAAAGAGAAAAATCGCCTCAAAAATTATGTCAAGTGAATGTGAACGATTACGATTACCTAAATCCGAGTTAAACTGGACAAGCTTCACCGGTCCTTTTAATGCCCGCCACGATAATGAACGTGGAACTGCTCATTAGCCTAACATTGACTTCCATATCAAGATCCACCCACCGATCCCAGAGACCGATATTCAAAATACCGTAATGAGCTCAAGACAACTCCAACTGTTGTGTAATTAAATCACCAGGGCTTCTTATAATCAATCAAATGGTCGCCCTTGTACTTTCGTTGCTATATACCTCCTCAGCTTGGCTGAACTCTGATTGACAAACTGTGGATTGGAAACAGTTAATTTGCATAATGCACAGCAATTAGGTTTTTCGAAATTTTATGTTATTTTTACTCTCATTTTGTTATTCGAAAGACCTTAAACATTTATAATTAGGGTTGATTTTTTAACATTTGATATAGCACTGATAATTTTTTTTATTGATTTCAGAATTGTTTTATATCTTTCATCAGTGAGTTTTTGTGTCCTAATAAAAAGTAAGGGAAACAAAGAGATTGATACACTAACCTCAATGATAAAATTAAGAATTCATCTCTAGTACAAAAGGAACACGTTATTAAGTACTTGAGATATATTGGCAAAAGACCCTCATAGGATTTGATCCCCAGCCTCTAAAGAGGCACCCAGAGTTTTTCATCATTCGAACATAGGGTAGATAATAAATAAGCTATGCTCGGATGAAAAGTTTTAAACTATTTTCAAAGCTTCGAGGTGCTCATAATTACTCGTAAAATGATATTTTCTCCAAACAGAATACAAAATTAGTATATTTTGATACAAATGGTGAGATAAAGGTTATTACAATACAAATTTACCATCTATTTTGACGAGCGTAACGAGTTAAATTAGGTAAACTCGTGTATTTCATATGTATATGTAACACTATTTTGTGTAATTTTGAAAAAAATACGAGTTAATCGATAATAAAAAATAAAAACCGCAGTTTCTTATAAATTGTGGAACAAGTGAGACACAGTGTGTTTATTAGAGTGAGATAGGAATACACACAACGAAATGGTTTTGACAACGATATGTAACTTCTTTAATTTGGTGACTAAAATGCGTGAAAATAATTTTGAAATAATGCCGTACGCGTGCTGTAAAATAAACCGTTACAGAAATTTGGACAATATCTATATAGGTATATATATTACAATTCTCGTAACTGATATTTCAACCATGGCAAATATCCCCTGTGGGGATCTTGAGTAAAACTACTGTTACGTCCTTGTTCCCATGTATGAAGGACATGTTTCTGGTAGTGCCTATATACTTAATTGTATTTCTTAATTTTGGACCGTAGGTATGTAAATAATATGAAATATTTATGCAACAAATGCTTTATTCCAGTTAAAAGGTTAACATTAAAATTATCACCAAAATTTTCGCAAAATAGTCTTTGAAAATGTTAAGCGAAGTTTGATGCCCTTGAAATTTGTTTTAGCAATATGAATTTAATTTTACATATCTCAAAATAGACAATATTTAAATAAAATAGAGGTTTAATTTTAAAATTTAATACAATAAATATTTTTTAGTTTTTTAATTGATACTAATAGCGCGTCAGCCTGAAGCACAGCGTGCTAAATTCATCCAAACGCTGACGGTTTACTGCGTTTCCAACTGCGTGAAGTTTTAAATGTATTGTGTCTGGAAATTACTAAATTGATACGTTCGCCATCTAGTGGAAAAATTTTGAAATCACTTTGACAATAGTGAATTAAATTTAAAATTGAAATTTTGACCTTAAAATATTGTGTAGGGCTTATAGAGAGGAGGACAAGAGAAGGGTGTTCGCTTTATCCTTGTGTCGCAATTACAAGGAGTGGATGGAGAATGTTCATGATGAATTGTTGACGTTACCGGTAGGACTTAAGATGATCAGAATGTGACAACAACTAAGGGTCTTAAATAAGAGGTGTAACAATCTTTATTGGAATGGAGTGGTTCACAAACTCTCTTCGGAAAAAGCATGTAAATTGTGTAGCTTGGGAACGCAGACACCTTAGAATACTTTGTCTCAGAATACAGTGCCCTGCAGGACTTTAGAAAGAAATTCAGCCTCCTGAATCCTGACAGGGCGTAGCGTTTTTTCTCTTTGAGCGACCTCATTGATTTCAGTGAAGTTGCCCGATCAACGCCACCGTCCACTTCTGTTCTGTTTTGTTTTTTTTTATGATTTTTTTGTATCCTTTGCCGTCCCACACAGGAATAGTTCATATAAGATAATACTAAATACTTAATAGATTGTTATAATTTAGTAATTAAATACAATAAATTATAAAATAATATTTATAAACTGCACAGTGATTGTGAAGGCAATTTTTAACCCGAAAAAGTTGGAATTAAATATTTTGTTAACAGACCCTTTCCAAAGAAAGGGCCAATATTTTACAAACTTTATATTGAAATGAGAAGATTGGTTTACAGAGATTGTCAAATTAGTTCCACACTTACTTAATTTATATGCGTCACAAGAGTATTTAATTTCTTATCGAATTTATTTAAATGAAACTAGTATTACTATAAGTAGTATTATATAAAATAAAATTGTGAAAAGGAGATTGTTAAACAGATAAATGAAGGTAAACACGAGTATTTATCAAATGAATAAATTTTTTCTCAATATTTAAAAATTATTTCTCCTTTTAACCGAATACTTTAAAAGTTTTTAAATTTTGAAGTGGGATTTTCTATACAAAATATTCAATTTTTAGAAATTTTAATAATATTGAATCCGGGATAAGAAAAATTAAATATGGAAGAGTATTCGCGTGTCATTTATGTTTGACTTGAAGTATTTAAATTGCAAAAACGAGTATCATCAATTCATGCTGGTTCTAAAAGAATGAAATTCAAAATGTCCTGAGTTTTTGAGAATCAATAAATTCTGTTCAGAATCTGAATCAAACCGGAACTTTGGAGAGAGAGAAAGAGACCGGTTATCCGTATTTTTTTTGTAAAACATATTCAAAGTTGAAAAATGCAAATATCTTGATTTGGAAACCAGTTGAAAGAAATTCGTACAACTTAATCGCTAATTTATTCGCATAGTTTAATGCAGCCAATCCTGACCTATGTGGACTTGAAATTTGTAAAGTTGCGATTTGGCTAATCTAAATATTTTAATTTACGTGGGAAGATAAAAAACGATTGAAAAGATAATGAAATTGAGAGTAAGATATACTCTTCAAGTACGAGAAATATTTCAACTTTTTTTATTTTAATGAAGTCAAACAAAAAGCATATTTCTTAATTTAAAAACCATTACCTCTGGAAATGTTTGATTCTGGTTCCTGGATACTACAGTAGAATTAGAAGGCACTGAATCAAGCCTTACTATTTGAATAAAAGTATTAGGTTCTGTCTCCTTGCTCTCGTATTCGCTTTTTACCAAAGAAATGTTTTGTTATTTTTTAGTCTAAAGAAATAAAAACTTTTATTTTTTATTTATATAATACAAAAGCTGTATTTTTTCGAAGATATTTTTATTTTGACGCT
>JXOV01017951.1:10520-20560 GCA_001014945.1 Clogmia albipunctata | reverse complement strand
AAATGAAAATGCTTAATAAATGTCCTCAAACCGATAAAATAATTGAAAATTTAAACAAGAAACTTTTTTTTATTGTAACTATATTACACATTTAACTTAATTAGTAACTAGTTTAGGCAATAAACTATTTTTTAAATATTTTCTTATTATTTTACTAAACATCAAATTTTTTCACATTTTTGTTTTTTGGCCAGAACTTCTATATTTATTGTCTAAATTCTATTAAAATTGAAACATTTGTACATTATAATCTCCTTAATCTGAAATGCAAACCAAAAATTTTTTTAAAAAATTGTACGAGGAGTAATTAATTTTGATCACTTTTTCGACGAAAACTGACGAGTGTGCGTGTCGACAAACAACGTAAAGAAATAATAAAATTAAAATTGTATTTGTACACGAAACCAATACTAATGCAAATAAAAGTTTTAAAATTAAAATTTTTGTTAAACTCAAATTTAAAGAAGGTTTACTGTAAAATCTAAGTGAGTTCAAAAATTTTACATTAGATGGCGAACGTGTCAGTTTGGTAATTTCCGATTACAATACATTAAAAAAGAACAGAAGGTAAAGCACACCGAAAATGGCGGATAAGATATGAAATTACCATGTTGTGCTTCAAGAAGTGTTATGATATGTTGGATTGGATTGCGCATTGAGACACACTCTGGAGATATAGCTCTAAACAACAAGGAGTTCCNGGAAATACTTTTAAACGACTGCATAAGTGTAAAGGAATAGATAATGAGTTCAGAGACGAGTTTACTAGAAANAAGGTAAAGCACACCGAAAATGGCGGATAAGATATGAAATTACCATGTTGTGCTTCAAGAAGTGTTATGATATGTTGGATTGGATTGCGCATTGAGACACACTCTGGAGATATAGCTCTAAACAACAAGGAGTTCCTCTGAAATCGATCAATGGTCTTATGACTTCTATTACTGACCTCCCTTCCCGGCCTTGTCTCCATCATTCGTGCAGTGGTGGAAACATTCCGGATCAAGGCTTAGTAGGATGTTAGAAGAGTCGCTCTGTTAGTACGGGTGTCACTGGGCGAGTTTGATGATAGGTTTAGGATTCTAGGCTCATGGTTTGTCCGACCGGGGAATTGATGAATGTCTTTGACAGTGTTTTAGCCATCATAAATCCTTAGAGTGCAATGCTAACGCCTATACACTCCTCCTCATGAGCGGCGGTCAGACCAAATAGTGTAGTCCCTTCTTTATAATGAAAGTAAATAATATATAAAGATAATAATAATATCTTCGGAACAATAACAGGAAGTACATTATGAAACCTAATGCTTTCCTAATGCCATTCTTTTCATGGCAAAGAATAAATATTATCTAAGGTACTTATTTCAGAAACTTAATTACTTAAAAAATCTGTTCTTATTCAATTTAAATTTTTTTTTATTAAATCTAACTCACTAGCTACAATTAAAAAAGTTTGAAATTTCGGAGATAACGTCATCACCAATGTTTCCTTAATCGAAAAAGTTTCCGACCTTTTTGTTTGTAGACGTTGCGTTGGTTTTTCCTGGAATTCATCATTTCATTAACTAGATAATATATAGAACAATCTATATGTAAAAAAAATTAATTGGTTTACACTACTGTCACTCAATTAGTGTAGCTCTAGGACATTGTTTTAAGCGAACTTATTGTATTTGAGATCTTTTTTATTATTCATTTATCCCACTGTTTTTTAGGTAGCGAAAGGATCATAAGTAAAAAATAAATATTATTATGGTATACTTTTTTAAGTGAACAAAAAATCTACATAATACATTTTAATTAATTTAATTGGAGGACTGTTTGCACTTTTTCATCATTAGGCGTAATCGTGCTTAAAAAGGTTAATCGGAGGGAATCATCATTTTTTTCTCTACGGTCTAGACAAACTCATGAAGCTGAAAATAAAATTTTAAAAATACATTCAATATCCAAATTGAAAAAATTTTTATAGCGTCTATTTTTGAATATAATATGGTAATTTATTCGACAAAAAGTGGTATTAAGCATCACTTTTCTTTGTGCATTTTCCATTAATATAATATAAAATCGAATATGGTTTTGCTCTTTAAAAATATCGCGCTAGCGCGCTAGACTAATATTAATTGCCAATTAAATAAAAAAAAGTGTACCCACCAATTTGCCAATAAATAAGAGCAATAGAAATTAAATACAACATGTTATTCAAATACAAATAATAATTTTACTCAACTTTTAAGTTTAAAGGCTTATATTGGAAATATATATATTTTTCAAATGCAACTTAATTAAATGTCTTTTGCAAGTGACAGCCATTACTCTTACAAAGTCTGTTGTTGGCGTTTCCAATCCCAAATACACATTTTCCGTATTAAATTCCTTGGAAAAAATATACAAATGCCTAAACTCATATCCGAGAATTAATTATTCTTGATAATTAATCATAGATGATGCATAAATGGCGTATTACAGAAGATGCTTCCTGTCCTTGCGGCTATCCAATTCAGACGACCGACCACATAATGTTGGAATGTGAACTTTCAAAGTTTGATGGCCTAGTCGAGGAAATCGTCCAACTCACACCAAAAGCGAGAACGTGGCTAAGGGGTCTCCAGCTATAAATATATATGTACCTTTTTATTTTTAAATTCTTTCTCTAATTATGTAACACAAACCATACGCTAAATAATAAAAATCATAGAATTATAAGCCTTTAGTGGGTGTCATTGTTAGATTCAGGAGAATTATTTTTTTACCATGGGAGGGCATTCAGATCAATATTAATAGAACTGCGAAAGGTTATATATAGATATTTACTAAATAAAAACCTAATTTAGATTCTAAAATCCCATTTTTTACATTTTATGAAGCGTCAGTTGAAAGGGGTGTTAGAGACTAAATCTTTGAATCTTCATCTACTTCGGTGCAAAATTCAATAACACAAATGGCTTTGAAGAAGCAGTACAAGTCGATTAAAAGAGTTTTCAATGCCAGGTCAGAAGAAGATGAGGGGATTCTAAAAGAAGATATTGAACAAAATGGAAAAAGATATTAACTATCAAATAACAGCCAATCTGGAGGCAAATAGCAGAGGACGCGTTGTCTCAAATTGAGATGTAGGCGGCGAATGACACAACTTTACAAAGCGTTATACGTATTTGTTATGAAATATTTTTTTTGATTTGATTTACTGTTTACTCTGTAGTGTTCACCATTACATTTCAAAAACTCGAGGAGCAATTCCTGTTTTTCCAACATTGCTCCTCTCCATCAATAATTCCTTTTCCCTCCTTTTCAAACTTTTGTGTATATTATTGTAAATACTATTCTTTAGTATTTTAAATGAATAAATACCGAGGCTTGACGCACCTCAAATTACTCTTGTTCAGTCGTCAACAACGACTAGTATTCCTGGGAGCTCACACTTCCAGACCATCCAGCCAGCTCCTCTTGGGAATCCACTATTCGCTCCAGTAACACAGGAACATCTGCACATCATCACCCACCGTTCCTGATCGTTACAACTCTAAAACCTTTCATTATACCGTGTTTGACCTATACTGCCCTCGCGAGCGGTGCCGAATGGCGGATCGTTGGCACATTTATACTATCCACCTCATTTGACACAAAAGAAGATATTGAAAACGTCTTCGTATGGAAGACGAGGTGGGCGGCTCCCATCACCCCAAGGAATCACGATGGTGCATCAGACCAGTGACCATTCATAATATGAATTTCATATGTATTTATATGAGTAATTCATTCACAATATAAAAGCAGAGCAAATATACTATGAAGAAGACCATACCTTTATGACTTTTTTCAGAATCCATTTAAATGGCAGCTTATTTTAAATAGAAAGATCCAGTTTATCTCTTCAATACAAGACACGCCATTCAAACTTTGAGAACCTGCCTGAGTCGAACAAATAGTACTGAAGATATAAGTTGTTCGACAATTGATTTCTTTTTTTATTGTTGTTAGGGAGTTTCGGTATCGTCACATTTGTTTGGACATCACAGGGGTTGGGATTAGGGTGAAGTTTATTTACATAGATTGGAAGGGGGTTACATTAATGAACTTGAAAACAGTTACAATGATTTGGGCTAGGTCCAGGGATCTCAAACTGTGCGCCACGGCGCCCTGGGGTGCCGTGAAATAAATATGAAAATATGAAGGGCGCCGCGGGCACAAAAAGTTTGGGCTAGGTCATATCTTAGTGTAAACACGCAATTCTTGGTGTCCTCCTGTTAGTCGTTTAGGCGCCCGATACTTGAACCATTTAGAAGGGCAACTATCTCCGGATTGTTACTGGCTAGAATTTTGGAGTGGTATAGCTCACGACGACGGAAGACCAGGTCACGTATTCTGGTGATTCCTACACCTCTCAGTTGGTGGGTTCTAATAAGCCAAGGTGCGTCAGCGAGATTTCGAATCATTTTGAAATGATGTTGGTCAACTCTGGGCGTTAGTGATTTGGAACAAGTCGACCATAGCTCCAAGGAGTACATCCAGATTGACAGGATTATTGTGTGGTATATTACAAGACGTGACTCCAGAGGTAATTTAGTCCAGTTGCCCGTGATTCAGGTGAGGTAACCGAAAACCAATCGACTTAGCTTGATCTTGGTATCAATATTAGTCTTCCATGTCCAAGTGGACGTCGAGATATAGCGTTGATTTCTGAGACATAATTTTTGTAAATATATTAACTTCAATACTTGTAAGTAATAATTAATAGACTTTGTATGTGAGTATGGAAGAGTTTTTTACTTTATAATTTAACAGAATGAATATGGAGAGAGAACATATTCTTAGAATAAGACTAAAGATAAAAAACAGACATTACTAGCTATGGGGTCAAACCCTTAAGCATTTTATTCGAAACGGATGTTCTACTTCTAGGAAATACAATAATTTATGAATAGTTCCAAGAGACTATGAAAATATCCCAGATATTTGAACTAGAGAAAACCAAATAAAGATTCATTTGCAATTAAAACTTAAACATGTACACTAGTATATACAAAAATGGAAAATAAAGTAACAATCGTATATATTATTTAATAATTTAAATTTAACTTTCTTTAATTTGAGTACACTAGCATTTAAACTTGACAAAAAAATTGAATAACTATAAAAATGCTCTTTTCATAACACTTACCTCTATATCTTCAAAGGATCTATTTCACATGTAATAGCCTAAAAACTTTTTAAAAATTAAAATATGACTAAAATTTCATAATTAAAGGTATAAACTAATATAACATTCAAAATTAATGATAACCTTCAAATATTTTCTATTAAATAAGTAATTTTCATAATAATGACTCCTGTTTTTGTTTTGACTTTAAGGATACAAAAAATGAATTGCTTTGTTACATACATAAATGATTCTTTAAATAAACCACAAGGCACAGATTCAATGTAATGAAATTTCCGGCTTCCAAGAGTCAATGAACAGAATTGGGAATCACATTCAAGGTTTCTTCAGTTCTACTATTTCCAAAAACCAACGATTTCAAATTCTCCCAAAAATAATACATTTTGTTTTATTTAGAAGAAAGTAAAATATATAATATTAAAGTATAATTTATTTATTTATTTTCTTCTATTATGGAACAATTTAAATTTTTTATCTATTGCAATTTAAACTCTTTAAATATTTGAATTGCTGTAAATAATAAAAATATTTTTTATACATTTTCCATATATGGAATTATCGTACTATATAAATTATATATTTTCAAAATTTGTAAAAATTAAGTCACTCAATGTTCTTCTTTATTATAATATGCAGAAACAAAACCATGTACCAATTTTAGGAAAGAATTTGTCTACTATGAAAGTTATCTGAAACAGCAAATCAACCACAAACATCGTAATTAGTCTGTACAGGACAATAAACTTATAAATTAATGAAACTTTTATATTGGTCTAGACGTCCATTAAGTTGATTGTTACATTATTCTATTTTTAACATTTAATGATTTTACCAATAAAATAGTTATTTAATGAACTATGTCGATAAGATAAGGCAATTTGATACACGCGTAGTAAGTGTTATAAAAAGAAAGGCATGTATATTTAAAAATGCTTATCTACCATGTTTAATACAAAATTTAATGCATTTTTAAATAATTATCAAAAAAAACTTTAAAAATCATCTTTTTAAATTGAATTACGCCTTAAGGGAGGGGCATCTCACAAACTCTTCAGTATTATTAACCATTATACTTAATCGTGTGTGTATAAAGTAATTGTTATTTGAAATTGTCTTTAAAACTCCTTGTTATTTTCACCACTGGTAAATGATCCAAGTGTAACATGCATATTAAATAAAGTTTGAAAAACAAATTGAATTCAAATTATAAAATTTTGGATTTTAAAATTTTATCTAATCTATAATCCTCCAGCCTTGCCTTATCTCTGAAGCTGGCTATTTTCAAGGTAAAGATTATGTCGATACTTTTCTATGCCTTGGAAATCCCTGTGGCTCCTACTGTAACACAATAATGGGTAGGGTGGAGCGTCTCTACACAAAAAAATAAGGAGCATCGCGGGAACTCCCTCGTTCATCAGAAATAGTACCACCTTGATAGACCTACAAATGCCCACCATAAGGGAAATTGCCGCGAATCGCAAGTCCCGCTACAGACTCCTACACCACATCAACGACACAGCTGGCCAACTATTGGCTCCTACCACCAGTAGACTCTTGAGACAACAGGAAGACTGAAAATATGTACTTAAAGTCTTTTGTATCCCCTTTACCCTAAACTCATAATCCGTCCCCCTATCCCTTGTTGTGTTTACATGTTTTGTAAATGTCCAGGATGTTCAATAAATAAATTTAAAAAAAATCTTTAAGGGAGAAAACAAAATATTGTCGTCTCTTACTATCCTACAGGCAATATCATCTTCTTCCTCATATGTTCAAATAATTTTTTATTCGCACAAGTATTTGTTTTCGTCCCATTTAACATTAATCTATCTCTTTAAACCGTCAAATCATCCGGTAATACCGTTAAAATGTCCATTTGATAGTACGAACTGCAAAATAGAAATAACTTTCTTATAAATTTGGTTTATTATAAAACACTTGTGCTTTAAAGGATTCTTTTAAGAACTTGTGCTATAGAAACGACTTTGTCAGGAGAAATTTCCATAAAGTATATAAAATTTTTAAGAAAACATTTTACAACTTGAACGATGCGAATTGGTTAATAAAATATAATAGGGGACGTACTGATGGACAAAAAATAGATTAGTAAGACTTTTCGATTTCAATTTCGCACAAATACCCCGTGTTCATTTTGTCCATATTTCCCTTTTTGAAAACTATTTTTTTGTAATATTTGCCAATACAGTCGAGATAAAAAAATATTCCATCTGGTTGTGAAAATGGTTTTTCCTAGAGAAAGATACGAGAAAATACTGTCTTAAACACATAGTTATGATTTTGACATAAATATAATAATTCAAAACACTAAATGAAAATTAAATGAGAAATTTGGATTTAATAGTAGAATCATTATAATAAAAATTTTATTTAACAATTTTCATTTAATGATTTCTTAAATAAAGAAAAACAAAATACTTAATAAAAGTTTTAAAATTTGAGAGCCAGTTATATACGTAATTATTTTTGTCTTTATCGTTACGAATCTGTATAATGTACAACATTACAGGACACCCCGTCTTAAGTTTGTTTTTAATTTTCTTCCTTTCATTTTATTTATTCTACCAGTTATTTAACTTCAAAGAAAATAAATTACAGGGTTCTTAAGCAAACAGTTAAAGTCATTTTAAAAAGCAGGTGTTCCATTAGACATTGAAATGACAGCAATTCTTTATTGTGTCTCTGGCGACAATGCTTCTATAGAATACTTTCTTCTTTCTGAATGGTTCGCTACGGGCGTATAAAATTCCATTTAAAAAAGAGAAAGTAGAAAACCAATTTAATGGAAACAAACACAAAACATTTAACATAATTAAGAAGCAAATTTAATATGTTATTTATGTTAACAAATTTATTTTAATAATTTGAATTATCAAAATTATTCAATAACAAATAAAATGATGACTTAATTGCTATTATTTTAAGAATAAATCCATTTAAACGATTAATTTGTTAAAAATAAATATATTAAAGATAATAAAAAACATACCGAAACGAAATTATCAAAAAGCACAAATTTATTGCTTAAATTTCCTTAAAGACAATTTCAATTTTAATAAATACACCTCAATCAGTGTAAACATCTGGTGTTTAGGTAGTAAAGATTTTTATTTCGGTCAAACCGAATAAATTAAGCCCTAACAGTAGAAATTATAAAATTTAGGACTAGGAAGTAGTCCAACTAATTAGTAATATCAAAACAGAGAATATTTTTATTGAAAACGTAAAATTGCGTATTGAGAACAATATTCTACGTACTTATTTGTATAAAAGGTAATTTTATGTCAATAAGAAAATACTCGTGAAATTGAGTATAAAGATAAATTAAAAAAGATGAATATGTGGACAGTATCATATTTATTTGCTCATAAAGTTTATTACGGCGTATTATCTGTAATAAAACATAAATTTAGGAAACAAAATTGAAGGACAAAGTTACACGTGTGAGAATAATATTTGATAATTCGAAGAACGTATATCAAAATATTTGCGAAGTTGTTAAAAATAAAACAAATCAATGTTAAAAATGCGTTTTAAATATTTAATATAGAATAATTTTGAAAAATCAATACAAAAATTTATACTATTTTCTCATTACTCGAAATCAAGGTTTTTAGATTTTGAAAGAGAGCTAGTGGCAGTCTACTATGACATAACGTAACGACCCAATTTTTGGAATTGTCGGAATTTCGGAATGTCTAACTGTCCCCACCATTAGATTATTTAAATAATACCCCTTAGTGGAAATAAGGGGTGCGTATACGACGCTGAGCAATGAAACTAGTGCGTTTTTCGTTCTTTTGCAATGTCGCAAAACCTATCAAACTATTTGCAATTTGACAAACAATTGTGATTTAATATGAGTAATATTGTGTGTAAATTTGAAATTCTTGCTAAATGTGGTTCCAGAGACATTTAGATATCGTAAGTGTTTTTTACAACTTAGTCGATAAGTTGGTGCGTATCGACCGTGTTTCATACAAAATTGTATACATTTCAAAAACAAACTGTTTCTAAATATTCAAATTTAATATTGTTTTGGTTTCTTTTTCTAATTACACAAAAAGATCGAAAAAGTTAAAGCTTTATTTCATAACTTTCAAAAAGGAAATATCACCTTTCTTCAGTTAGCAACAAAAATGCATAAAAATCTTAACTACAGAACAAATTCTAACTCTTTCATTACCATTCTCCTTATCCAGACGGTGCTGCTATTTTTAATAAGCGGCTTCTACATTCCACATCATTTTTTACAAAAAATTATAGATAAAAAAATTAATTAAATTAAATTCATTATAAACTATACTTAATAACCTTTCTGTAATTTACTCGTTTAGCATTTGGTGTCAAAAAAGTCAAAACATTATTTTGGTTACGAAAGACTGGGTACATGACATTGATTGATTAATTAGGGTAGAAATCTGTTGGTGACTGATAACAGGCGCCTAAGCTTTAAATTTTAGCAAGCATTTCTCCTTTACGTGTGTATAATAGAAATATATTTATAGAAAACGTGTTTCTAACGAAACGNAAGTCCTACAAAAAACAAGTATAATATGGAACTATTGCAGTTTTATCTTAAATTGCACTTAAAAAGTCGTTTAAATTTTGAATATATTCTGGTAAAATATATAATTCCATATTTGCTTGTACAAAATTAATTTCTTTTTTATAGTCATAAAAATTAATAATCAATTCCAAGTTCGGAATTGAATTCTGTAGTTGAGTCGCAACGGGAATCTTTTTGGCACTCCCCCTCGAAACAAACGCTTTTCGATATACATTTGAATTTCGTAATGATTCACTTTATCGGACTTTATTTCACTAGAAAAAAAATGTCATAAACTACCCAACAAATTAAT
>JXOV01017947.1:0-41085 GCA_001014945.1 Clogmia albipunctata | reverse complement strand
TGTTAATATTACACCCTCGAATAATGTAAATATATTTATATGATTTTTAAGACAAAAAGTAGAATTGTAAGAACAAAGATATACCAAGTCCCTTCTTACCAATTTACTTACCTTTATAGTTTATTAAAAGATATGTTAATCATAAAATTATTCATTGAAAATAACAACACATAATCAAAAATAAAACATTTTGTTTTTTTTTCTATTTTGACAATACGAATTTTATTTGAATCAATCAATTTCATGTGTGACAAAAGAGACGAATCCCAATAAAATCACGATCGTAACAACAATTACAGCGTAAAATCTGTTTAATCTCTTTAAATATTTTATATTTATAATTTCATATAGTTTCCCATCTTATTGTGTATGTTTTGTTTTAAAAATCAAAGATCCGCCAACTGAGAACGTAGAACAAAATTCCCGATCGATAATAATAATTTTAGTAGGACGTGCGTTTTGTCTCCCTTTCTCGTTTTTCCTCTTTTTAGAGAGAGATTGAATAACAACATTTTGGCTTAAATAGGTAGATAGAGAGAGTTAAATACATTTAGTTTTTTTAAATAACAACCACCGTCAGATCTTTTCGCGTGCACTAATTATATTATTAATTGATCGAATTTCCACAAACAAAAGAGAAAAACAACAGAAAAACCCGGGTGACGCCATCTTGAATTAAATTCCTTCTTCTACTAATAAATGAAGCACTTTTTGCGCGGTTGGTGGATCTTGTAATGGCAGTTTTGTCTATTATTTAGTCACGTGGTTCATGAGGAGCGGGCAATTTGTCCCATGTGGGTTGGCAGCCCCAGATCTCCGTCGCATAGTCATAGATCGTGCGATCGCTCGAGAATTTGCCACTGGAGGCAATGTTGTGGATCGCCATCTCCAACCACTTCGATTGGTTTTGGTAAGTGGCCGACACACGATCCTGGGTCTTGATGTAGGCATCGTAATCGGCAAGCAGATAGTAGTGATCGTACTTGAGCAGAATATCTGCAATGTCACGGAACTCGTTGGGGTTTCCGGGGCTGAAGAAGCCGCCCTGGATCTGGTCGACGCATTGCTTGATGTCGGGATTGCTGTTGTAATAGTCATAAGCGTTGTAGCCACGCCTCTTCAAGTCCTCCACCTCATCGACGGTCATACCGAAGATGAAAATGTTCTCATTGCCCATCTCCTCAGCCATTTCCACGTTAGCGCCATCTAGTGTACCAATTGTCAAGGCTCCGTTCAGCTGGAACTTCATGTTACCGGTTCCAGACGCCTCAGTACCAGCGGTGGAGATTTGTTCGGACAAATCGGCAGCTGGCATGATCTTTTCGGCGAGAGTGACTCGATAGTTCTCCAAGAAGACAACCTTCAGTTTATCACCAACGATTGGATCGTTGTTGACGACGTTTGCGATCGAGCAGATCAACTTGATGATCTTCTTGGCTACATAGTAGCCTGGAGCTGCCTTACCTCCAATCATAATTGTCCTAGGAGTGAAATTAGCTGTGGGATCACGCTTAATCCTATTGTAAAGGGTGATAATATGAAGACCGTTGAGAAGTTGTCTTTTGTACTCGTGGATTCTCTTCACCTGAATGTCGTACATCGAGGAAGGATTGATCTTAACTCCGTACTCCTTCTCCAAAAGAGCAGCCAACTTCAGCTTGTTCTCCTGCTTCACTTGAGCCACGGCTCTTTGGAAGTTAGGATCCTTAGCCCACTTCTTAAGGGCGGTTAATTGATCTAGATGCACGGGCCACTCATCACCGATCTTCTCACAGATGATGTCAGCCAATCCAGGATTGCACAGCAACAACCAACGACGAGGAGTGATTCCGTTAGTCTTGTTCTGGAACCGATCTGGCCACATTTCGTAGAAAGGCTTGAACAAGCCAGTCTTCAGAATTTCAGAGTGAATTCGAGCTACACCGTTGATGGCGTGGGATCCGACGATACTAAGATGCGCCATGTTGATCCTCTTCTCTCCCTCCTCCTCAACCAAGGAAGTATGCTTCATTCGGTCAAAGTCTCCAGGATAACGCTTGCTCACTTCGGCCATATGCAAGAAGTTAATATGGTAGATGATCTGCAAGTGTCTAGGAAGGATAGATTCCAGCATAGAAACTGGCCATCTTTCCAAAGCTTCAGGTAGGACAGTATGGTTAGTGTAAGCACAGGTACGAGAGGTAATATCCCAAGCTGTTTCCCAATCTAAGCCTTCAACATCGATCAAAACCCTCATAAGTTCGGGGATAGCCAGGGAAGGATGAGTATCGTTCAATTGGATAGCAACCTTCTCAGGGAAGTGGGAGAAGTCCGTTCGAACTGTATCCCGAGATCCAAACTTAGAGGACTTGTAACGTCGGATAATATCCTGAAGGGTGGCAGCAACCATGAAGTACTCCTGCTTCAGACGAAGTTCCTTACCTTCGAAGAAGTTATCGTTAGGGTACAAAACCCTAGTGATGTTTTCAGCCAAGTTCCTATCCAAAACGGCTTGAATGTAGTCACCATCGTTGAAGAACTTCAAGTTAAAGTCCATTGGACTCTTAGCGCTCCACAAACGCAAGGTGTTGACCACATTGTTACCATATCCGGGGATAGGGTTATCGTATGGCATAGCGTAGACAGTTTGAGTATCGACCCACTTCTTCTTACCGTCGGGAAGGTCGATAACTCTTCCGTAGAAGGAGATGGGGATCATGAACTCAGGCCTAGCCTTTTCCCAAGGATTGCCATACCTAAGCCAGTCATCAGGCTCCTCCACCTGTTCACCATGCTTGATCTTCTGCGCGAAGATACCGTACTCGTATCTTAGACCGTAGCCATAGGCAGCCAAGCCCAAGGTAGCCATAGAGTCCAAGAAACAGGCAGCCAGACGACCCAAGCCTCCATTTCCCAAACCGGCATCCTCTTCCATCTCCTCCAACTCCTCAATGTCCAGACCCAGCTGGTACATAGCCTCATCATACGCGCCCTGCATCGACAAATTGATCATGGTGTTTTGCAGTGATCGCCCCATATAATATTCCAGGGACAAGTAGTAAACACGCTGTAAAGAAAAACAATCAAAAAAACTTTAGAGTGACAATAACATATAAACTATTTAGCATAGCAATTGGTGCAATTACTTGACATTGAACGAGGTCAGAGAGAGGCCATTTTTGTTATGGAATAGTGGCGATCGCGATCGTCTAAGATCATGTTTTATAGAGGTCATTAGCAAACGATTTGTGATAATCATTTGAATAATTGATAACATTCTGAATTATTGTTGTAATATTATGGCTATTTTGAATTAAAATAAACATAAATTGATTAATATGATAATTTCGCAATTGACAAACATTTACGCTTAATCAGAATAATAATCAAAGCAGTTTGAGCCCGTTCTCATCATAACTAGAAACAGCTGACAGAAATTTATTAAATTTAATCTAATTATACTTTTCGTATGCCTCAATTCATTTCACAATAAAAAGCGAAAACGTTGCAAATTTTTAAATAGAAATTGTGCTTTCATCAAATTTAGATTATTTTATTTTTATGAATGACGTATAATTTGTATTTTTTTAAAAGAAATTTGTTTTTTTTAATTAAATACAAATTTAATTATATTTATTACAAAATAGATAAAGTAGAGCAAGTAATGAAATCAGAGATTAAAAATTTTATTATATTTGTCTTGAGCGATCGTAAAACAGGTCACTGATAATTTATTGAGAAAAGAACATTGAGAATTGTAATGATTTATTATCTTAGTATAATATAACATTCCCGATATAAACNACAAAATAGATAAAGTAGAGCAAGTAATGAAATCAGAGATTAAAAATTTTATTATATTTGTCTTGAGCGATCGTAAAACAGGTCACTGATAATTTATTGAGAAAAGAACATTGAGAATTGTAATGATTTATTATCTTAGTATAATATAACATTCCCGATATAAACACGGTCAGATGGAAGATCTAAATTCGAAATTTTGTAATAAATATTTTACTCGTTTTTACTTTCAATTAATAATTAATAATGGTGTATTGGTTATTAAATAACTAAAATTATAAAAAGAAAACTTATCCGCCACAAATTTCGGGCTTTTTTAACTAAATAAGTTGTCACTACATTTAGGCATCCATATGACCGTGCTTCAGGAATGTTCTACCAGTAAAGGGTCAATTTATCAACTTGGTTTTGAACGACTTATGTAGATTTACAGAATCTTATCTTCGATTTTTTTTTAAATAGTAAACAAAGGAAATTTTCTGTCAAAGATGTTTTTATAGTACAGGTGCTTTAAAAAGCTTCTTTAAAACACTATATTTTTTTATTAGTAAAATGTGACCTCCGTGAAAGAATTTATAACACATTTATATGGTAGTCAGTTTCGTTGTTTATGGTTTAACTGTATTTGTGGATGATTTCATAACAAAACGGATTACTTTAATATAAATTTAATTGAATTTTAATTGATAAAGCAAGGTGACATTTCCTATTTACAAGTAAGAGAAATAAGATATAGTTTTCTCCATTTTCCCGTGGAATTAGAAAAAGAAACAAAAACAAATGAGGAAGATAACTAAATATCAAATTTGATTTTAAGAAAACGATTTTTTAAAACTTTTGTATTAATTTATTTAAAAAGGCATAAAACTTTGTAAAAAAACACCGTCGCAAGAACCGTAGTATTTAATAATGCATTATATTATCAACCGAGTTGTATAAATAACTATTCTGCAATCTCTCTAATTTTAACAAAATAAAACCACTCCAATCGGAAAAAAATGAGAAAATTCAAGTTCAATATTTTTCTCGAAAATCTCTCTTGAACTTTCTATAAAAAAAAGTTTAATATAATTAACATCCTCCTTGATATTGAATCTCTGCCAAGAACATTCACTGAATTA
This sequence comes from Clogmia albipunctata, assembly GCA_001014945.1. NCBI lineage: Eukaryota > Metazoa > Arthropoda > Insecta > Diptera > Psychodidae > Clogmia > Clogmia albipunctata. Next base: position 36,184 of record JXOV01017947.1, on the reverse strand, counting down.
TTGCTTGAAAATAAATTAAACAAAACAATATCCCGCAAAAACTAAAATAACAATAATAATTTCTATTAAAAATAAACCAAAGTCTATACAGGCTTGCAATTATTACAGTTTCTCAGTAAGATTAAAATAATAATTAGAAATCCAAATTAAAATTCCTTTAAAACACTTGACTCAACAGCAAAAAGACATTAGTATAATACCTGGAATTCTTAAATAAATAGAATAGGTGTTAAAGATAGCATTAAGGTTTTATAATTTTCATAGAATCTTGTTAGAAATTCATTTTAATTAGTATATTTACTCGTATTTCCAAATGATAATTGAATTAACATAAATTTATTTAGGTTCTTTTCAACACAAAGTCCATTCGAAAAAACAATAGTATTTTATTACTTTGAAACGTGATTTATTTGAAAAAGTGACGTGTTTAACATTTTGACATTCAAAAATGTATTATGCAATAGTTTGTGCATTTTTTTCGTTAATTTGTTAAAGTATAAATAAGTTTACAGGAATTTTCTTCCTTTTAAAAATCTAATTACTTGATACTTTTCAATTAAAATCAATTATAAATTTTAAACCAATAAAATTAACGGTTCTAATTTCTAAATTAGAAGAAATAAAATATCAACCATTAGACATTTTCCTTTAAATGGAAAAATTGCGTCACTCCATTTACCGCTTTATTGATATTGAAACTGAAAGTGGATTACAAACACTGTATTATTATTACTGGACGGGCGCAACTTGGAACTTGTTGTTCTGTAACTCCATCCATGACCTGGTTAACCTTTTCCAAAGACAGTTACATAACAGATGTGAATTTTTTCTATCGACTGACATAAATAATAACATTTTCAATAAGAATCTGGTTTAGAATTTTTTTCGTTTATTCGCCGGGAAGCGAATTGAGTAATAGACTTGGAATAGAACTTTATGATTAGCGCATTCGTTTGACTCCATTTGATTAGGAGGGGGATTGCCCAAAAGATGAATTTGACATTGATTAAAATTTGGGGCGCCACCCAATTCCAATTGTGATGATAATGGTGAAAAAATCACAAAATTAAAATAAATAGAAAGATTACAGCATATACAAGTACTTAATATTTTTTAATTTTATGTTTTGATCTCAGAAGTTCATGGTATTAAAAAAACAAAACAAATAAAAATCTCATGAATAAAATTTAAATTATATTTTAAACTCAAAATAAATAAATTTTAATAACTGAATATATAAATTTATATTATTTGCTTAAGATATGATAAAATTTATATATTTTCAAGCATATCATTTTTAATAATTTCAAAAAAAATTACCAAATAACATTGAAATTATCTAAATTAAAATTAATAATAAAGAAATAATGATTTTATTTTGAGAAAATTCGATAAAAATCAATCATTTTTGCATTTCAATGGCTCATTTGCATTATATGGATTCATTTTGAAAAATAATTACTTGAAAAACCATATAGCACATGACAAAAATTAATTATTAAAATCATGTGTTCAAAGGCAAAATATTAACGATTACCACTTCTCGCAAGTACTATACATTAATCCATTAACAATTGCGAACAGACATATTTAACCGAAATAAATTTTAAAACAAAATTATGAGTGGATTCGTTTACCATTAATGGAATGGAAAATTTCCAATAAATGGAAATTTTTAGCAAAAACTCAATAATTTTTAAATTCTTAGCGCCAAATTGATCAAAGTATGTAAAAAGATTATAAAACAAATGTAATTTTTTTATTATTATTATTTTAAAAAAAATATTTCTAATATAAAAAAAAAATAAAGAAATATACTAATTTAAATATTTTTTTAAACCAGTGAAAAATCGAACATTAAAAATATGAGGTCAAGCATTTTAAATTCAAATCACTAATTTTCAAAATTTCCATCCATTTCAGCATAAAAGAATTAGTAATTTAAACAAAAAGAGCAAAACAAACAGAACAAAAACATTATCAAATGTAATTTTGGAACTGGTTTGAAAATCAAAACCAGAAAATTGTAATCAGGCAATCGACTAATCAGACAATGGAAAACTTTATCTACCGGCCTTTTTTTGTTACAACAAAAACCAAGGTTTGCAAAGCCATTTTTCGTAAGGTACATAGGCCGCCAGTAAATTGGCAATTAGTACATATAATTTTGTCTCTCGTTTGTCTTTCGGCTGTTGCTATCAATAAACAATTAAATTGAAAATAAGGTCAAAGCAATTTTTTTGCTATTGACATTTTATGCAAATAAAAAAACGTGCCGCCATTTAAAGATAAATCAAAAAACAAAAATTATCTGATTTTGTTTTTTTTTAATTTTTAAAGAATTCAAATGAATTTAAAATAATTGAAATTAGAGATTTGTGAATGGGAGAAAATTGGTCCGAATAATAATTCGTCGGGAGGAGGTTTATTTTGGATTTTATTTTCGGGTAACCTTAGCTGACCTTGAGCCTCTCTTCTCACTGCCTCCTGTGCTTATTTTTTCTTCACTTAAGTTTCAATAAAATAATGACTTATCAGTCGTCGGTTACTATGATGGAATTGTTACCTTTGGATCTTTCTCGTAGTAATGTTGTTGGGTACGAATCCATCGCGAGACCAGGTTGTCTTTCACGCTGTGGGCCAGGGCGAAGTAGTAGTCCCGTGGGGTGGCCACATTCCGGTCCTTCACCAGGGTGTAGTGAAGATGACGGTTGAACGCCTTTTTCACTTCGGTCACATTTTCAACGCCTGCTATTCCGCGGACACTGATCTGTTTGCGCTTGTCACTGTCCGAAATTGGCTTCGACATCTTCTCCCTTCTTAGTTATTCTCTGCACTATTCGGTGAGTATTATTCTGAGATTAAATAACACACAACAACACAAATCACCACTTTCGTTTTCAATTTCCCTCCTCTCTCTATGTCGTTGCCCTAAAATTTGAAAAGGGAAAAAACAAAGTAGACCACTTTAAAAACACAACTCTTATTGGAATGGATCGGTGGCGGTGTCTGACCAACTCCGGAGATGCCTCACTCACAATTCTGCTCCTCTTGTCACCAGCAGCAGCTCCAAACCACAATTAAATTGGATTTGCCTCTCAGTTTCAGTTTCTCGCGGTCATCAGAAGGTCAAACATGCGTGCTACGAATTCACTGCTGTCAAACGAAATGTCAGCCAGTGTCAACTGGTTGTCATAAAGCGCTTTTGAATGGGATTTTTTATTGGAAAATCGTTATGCAATCGGAAGAAAATCGACCTGCATTCCGGCTTATGAGCTAATTGTATTTTTGGGAATTGCCTCTCAATGGATTTTGGTATCTAAAGCAATGGATTTAATGCGCAGACGCTCACTTTTGCCGGTATGTTTTGTCTGTTATCTTCAGACAACCATGCACGATTCGAGTGATTTGGAATTATTCATTTGCCGGCTATTTGTTGATAAAAAGCCACACTACTGATAATTGCTTTGAGCTATTCATGTTTAATTAGATCACCGTAAATAATGGCAAATATTATTATTTTGGTTGAACTATTTCAAAGATTATTTGAGCGGAAATTTTATATCATTTGTTTTTTTTTTTAAATTCCGGGCAACTACGAGTACTATATTAAATAAATTTATAATTATATTGATTCGACAAAAATTCACATTGAAATTTGCGGAAAATTAAATTCTCTCCTTATAAATAATAAGATTACAGTTAAAAAATAAATCATTTAGGAATTAAAAGAGAAATGACAAAACCTGTTAGAGATAGTTGAGTTATCGATCTGTATTAAAATAATAAATGATAAGAAAAAACATAATATTTCCATGCCAAAAAGCTATTTTATTGGCTATCTTAGTTTGCAAAAAAAATATTTCAGATTAACAAGCTTTATCATCTTTCAATTTTTTACCAAATAAATGAAAAAAAATCAGTTCATTCACATTTAATGTTATCGGACATGCATTCGAAGTCATTTTTTGCATTAAGAAGTGATAGCGAAAGATGATAAAGCGAATGAATGCTTCGCCAAAAACTTCATTTAAATAATTCTTTAACAGAATATATAAAATATTAATAAAAAAAAGAAAAATTTTAAGAAAAAATATTTATATTTAAATAAATACAAAAAATATGATAAGAAAAGCGATAAATTTAATGATAAAAGAAGAATTTCTATTTTAAACTAAGAAATTAAGAATAAACAAAAACAAAACTGAATAGAAACGCCATTGCTACATTTTGTATTCTCAAATTTTTATTTATGATCATTCAAGAAGCCCAAATGGTGAATAAATTAATAAATGAATGTAGTTTGTCCTCCAATCACATAATATTAAAAATTACAAAATTCCGTCCGTTATACATTAATTAAATTTCAAGTCAAGCTTCTTCCTCTTGTTCCTTTTTCATTAAGAATAAAATTTAGTTCGATCGTTCTAGTAAAAACTTAAGAAAATACAAGTTACTTTTAATATCAAATATCCATTTAGCGATCACTAGATATTATTAATATACTCTTATAACATTCAAATATTTACCGATCAAAACGTGCAGCACTTTACTTTAAAATAGCGCGAGCACAATTAGCATTTTTTGTTTGTTGCCATTTAATAAAGTTGACAATAGCTTGAAAAAATCAAGCCATTTTGGATACAGAAGTGCGATATTATATCCCGATAAATGAGTTTCTTGCGATCTTTTCCATTTACTTGGAAGAAAAACATATATAAAAGGACACAAACAAGAAGCGATCACTTCGATTCCATTTTGCCACAAACAAATTGACATTAAAAAACAAAAGCTGCACAATCCTTCAAAATTGTCCATATTTTGGGCTTTTTTCCAAACACAATCATGTAAAGGCTTATTTAATATAGTAAATGTTAAAATAATTCAAGATCGGATGGAATCTTATGGTTCACTAAATAAAGCCATGGTAACAAATGAATAAAATTACTAAATTTGCGATCAACAATCAGGTAAGATCATTCATTTTTGCTAAATATTAAAAGTTGGATTTATAGTAGTTTAACAGAAACAGAGAATTAATTTAGAGGTCAACAAAGAAGCTACAAAAATGGCTTAAATATAGACTTTCGAATAAGCTTTAATTTAAAGAGCTTACTCAAAGCTGCGCTTTAATAAAAGATCTCTCAATCAAACTGGGCCTTATCTAAGGTATTTGGTCATCTAAAAACTCTTTGCCTCTTTATAAATATCTTAACCAGCACAAAAAACTGTCAACGTCGTTCTTAGTTTCCTTACATGATCAAAAATCAGGCATTTCCATCGCGATCCTCTTCAATTATTATTATCCAATCAAGTGATATTAAAGATTCATTCCCTTTATTAGTGTTTTCTGTGTATATAGTTTTATGTAACTTTACATAGCTAAGGGTTATGTATAAGAATTTCTGTGTTGATATATAATATTAGTGAACCTGATTTTAATGACAATAGACATAACCTAATTAAATTCATTTGGTGTGATCTTTTAATTTGATCATGTCTTGCGCCATTTTTCTTTTTAAGGTTAAACGTTAATTGGTTCTATAAATAATAATATCATCATTACTTTTTTATCATCTCTTTTCTGTTCGTATTTTTTTTATAACAATAACAACATCAAAATTGTTTTTTCTTCTTCATAATACATAATATCATAATTTAATAATATTATTATAATTAAACGTTGAGATGATGGGATCCATATTTTGTCGCCATTTCGATCTTGCATTGTGTGTGTATGTTATCCTAAAAAATCAATAATTGTAAAAGTTGAGTGATCCTCGGGATGGAGAGACGCCGATCTTTTAAGGAGTAGTGTTGGATTATAATTATAATTAAGTTGAGAAGACAGTTTCTTGTGTTTTTTCTTCTTTTGTTTTCGAAACAGAGTTGGGATCAGTCGATTATGGGGGAGTTTCATTTAATGATGATCTTGATGTTTTACTTTTTGTGTGAAAAAAATCTTAATTGTCCGACTGAACCGTTGTTGATGAATTTAGCGGAGAAAGGCCCACCACTTTACTTGTCTTTCTCACTCTCGACTTTTTTGCCGATCGGAATTGCCGCTTTTACTCTGCAAATTAGGTGATAATTCAATTAAAAATGCTTATTAATTTGAATAATTAATGCAAAAACACTCACTTTTCTGTGATTTCGGCAATTTTACTACGAACTAAATCCAAGTAGGCATCGATCGATTGCTTGTTGTTTTCATACACTTTGGGCAGAGTGAACAGAGCAACATATGCTGCAAGCAAAACAAAAACAAATTAATGATGGTCGCTATTAAATTGATATAGTTCTAATTTCAACTTACACAAAATAACCAAGGTCATGCCATTGAACCAAGCTCCCAAATAGGTCAAACACCTAAAATTTACAATAAAATCCGATTAATTTAATGACACACAATTAAAAATAAATTGTTTTTCACCATAACATAACGGCAAATTTGACAGAATCGATTAGATCCTCGACTAGAAACAGGCGACGCAGTTCAGCCAAAACTGAGTTCACGTGAGAGACAGCCACTCCAACAATTTGCTGGGCTTTTTCCTGGGGCAATTGCAATTCAAAGTCCAAATATTCCCTAAAAAAATGAACAATGTTATTTGAAGATCACTTTCAAGATCATCGATCTTACTTGAAGGGATGTCCGTCTGAAGTCTTTTGAATGGCCTGCATGACGCTCTTGTATATCCGGAAGGACATGGTTCCAACCAGGGAAATGAGGGAGACATAGGCAAAGACGCTGATGACCGAGAAGCAGGAGATGGCCAAGAGGATGATCAGTCCGGCACCAAATACCGCGCCCGATTTCTTCACATCTCGCCAATAGATCAGAGATTCCACTAAAAAACGAATAAAAGAAAAACCAATTAGTAAACAGTACGATCATTAAAAATAGAGTATGATCACTTTTATCAACAATAAAAAATTGTCACTTTTCTTTTATTTATTTTCCAAATTAAATTTGGGAGAACTTTCTGGACTACGTTTTCCTAAATTAAGCGTAAAACCGAGTTCTCTTTTCTATATAAATATTTCATAATAGATTTTCTATTTTTTCCTACATTTGCTGCTCTTGTGCACGCTCCCCAGAAAATAGCTCTTCTGAGAGATCTCGGGTCGCCATCGTCATGGACAGAGAAAATATTTTTTTCGGCGGCCAAAACAGATAATTCAGAATATTCGTGGTAAAAATTGAATAAGCTTAAAGCAAAGCAGTTTTTCATTTTTGCTGTATCAATAAAAAGCAGGAACTGATTATCAAAAAATTGCAACAAAGTAAAAATATTGCGATCTTTCACAACAGAAAACAGCAAAGATTAAGTATTTGACTATATAGAAAAAAATACATAAAATGGTTTTGATTTTTCTTTCAAATAAACGGAACAGAACAGATCACATTTGTCGAGAGATCAATGAATTATTTTTTCTTTATTTCTGATCGCCAACTCACACACAGCTGTGTAACGCCGACGTCTATTTCGTTCGTTACAGGTGGGTGTGTGGGTGATCGTTGAGAATACAAACGAGCAACTGAGATTTAATTTTCATTTTGTGCTGATGTAAAATATGAGTTGTACATCACTTACAATCTTATCAGAATTATTGCAACAAGTGTTTTGTGAAATGGAATCTTGCTTGTTTTGTCTGAACTGAGGCATGGAGAATCTGGCCACGTGGAATGATTTGGTGACTCAGGTGGAAGTAGTCAGCGCCAGCATCGATCGTCGTCACCAAAAACGTTGGCGATCGATAGAAAGACAAAATAACTGACAATAGGTCTGTGTCTGCAGTTGAGACAATAAATGGCGAAAATTACGCAATTCTGTGGGGGACAGAGAAATGGTGTGTGCCAGAGAAAAGAGAATGCATTAATTCTGCACACGTTAACCATACACACGCGCAAATTAGTCTGTACAAATTTATTGAATACGTTGCTGATCTCTGCCGTTGCCAACCGAAATTCTATTTTTGAGCAATTTTTGTGGTGATCGCTCAATTTATGTGTAAAATTCTTTCTCCTCTTGCATTTTCTCTATACCCAACATCTTTTTTGGGTTGTTTTTACAATAATGAACACACAAACACGTACTTGGTCCTCTTTCAGGTAGCTGAACTGTATTCCCGTTGAAATATCGGCCTTGTTTCCGAACCATCTTTATTAGTTTTTAATTTGTACGGTAAATATTCTCTACACCACACTAAACAGCCAATGAGTAATTTTGAAACTGATAGTTATTAAATGGAGTGCTGGCTGGTCTTTAATTCCACGTTGGAGGAAACACTTTTCTTTAAAGCCACCTTCGCTCTGCTGACGGAGGAGGACAACACTTTACTGGCTCTGGACAACACAACACTATACTGGAGGAGACACTGTCTGTCTGTGTGTCAGAGGGGCTGTTTTAAAAAGCAGTCCAAAATCAGCTCTGGAATTATTATTGCCCGCAGTGAAACTAGCAACATTTTACAGTAACGCCTTCATTCATCCGATTCGCCGGCAATTGCCAATTGTGAAAGTAATAGCAAATTAGTATGCCCTTTCAATTTAATGATGAGAAATTGATTATTAATGGAAAACAGTTTTCTGTAGTACTTTTCAACCTCTTCAAAACTAATTTTATTACGATTCAGACAATTGAAAACCCAGAATCTTTAAAACATTTCTCTGCCAATTAATAAATTAACTTGATTTTTATCAACATAGATGTTGTATTTTATAAGGCTGGAGGCACAACCCACTCGGGGATTATATCCCTTACACAATATATAAATATATGAATAAGATCATTGCAACGATGCACGATAACGTTTCACTGGAAGTATGGTGGACAAACATACGCCACTCCTCGTATCTCGTCCTAACTATCCCTGCCTAACACTATGTCTGGCCCTAATTACCTTCTTGATACCGATAAAGTATTGCAATGTAATGATTCCTTTAAAAGTACTTGGGTTTTATGATGGGATAGAATAAAAGTGCTTATTAGACCCATCATTTTGCACCGCATACTAGGGCAGTATAGACCTGGACGCTTTAGAGGATGGGATTGTTGTTAGTTATATGTACAGTTAGTTTGGGTTGTCACATACTTTCCAGCTTTCTAGAGTCTAGACCATTATTTTGTAGTTTATATTGTTAAATTTTAATTTTTAGATAATAATATCAAGTTTAAGCAAGTAAAATTTGAATTGAGTTTTTAAATACACATTCAATAATTTTAAATTTATCGCATATAGAAATATAATATGAATTATTTTTCAAATTAATTTCAATGTTTTTATAAGATTAGAACTTTAAGAATAGCTGTTTTTAATACTTTAATTAAATTAATCCTAAATATAACAACTATTATTGGAGTATTAAAATTAATGGAAAATTTAATTTTATAATAAAAACAAACGAGAATATTGTTTTTAAATCCCCAATGAAAACATTTAATTTTTACTACATAAATTGATTATGTTAATTTTAAAACTTAACATAATAAATTAATTGTTGGCAATAAGCCAATAAGTTTATGAAAATCAGAATAACCAGTATTTTTAAGCACAATCCAATTCATTCACAGAATTTATTTCAAAATTTCCGAATAATTTCGGTCCCACTGTTATTTTGAATGGATGGATAAGAAAGAATACTACGACAAAAGAGTAACCGAAAGAAGAATGGTGGAGAAGAAGTTGTAGAAAGGCCACCACAAAAACTGGATTTTCTTTCAAAATTGTAAGAATGTGTTCGTTTATTTCACCAATAATAATTCGTTTCTTCAAAATAAGAGAGCAATTTTACCTCCAAAAAAATAAAAAGCTCTCTCTTCTTTATCATTTCTCCACCTATTCTTTCCTGTGTGCCAATAAAAGAGACCAAATGTCAAGTTTACGAAAGGGATGATCTCTAAAAGCAGCAAAAAATAGAACAGCAGGTGCACTAATTGTAATTCATTAATTTAATAATAAGGCCGACTCTAAAACGACTCGAGAGACTTGTTTCATAACACAGAAAAACGCTCGAAAAGTTTAGAATTGGTTTTTGGCACTATCAATAAGTGATTCGAATCAAAGACAAATAATGATAACGTACAAGAACTGAATTCACGATCCCTTCAGTGCAATAAATTACGTAAAAATATCAAAATATTTTTTTAACTGTAATAAAACCACATTTATCACTTTTAATTGGTTTTTTAATGTATTGTAATTATTTTAAAATATTTTTGACGAATAACTTCAATTTTTGTAGTATGAAAACACTTCCATACTATCAAAATTAACCTCCTATTTAAAAAACTGTTATAAAACCACAAATATTTTTTATTGTATAACATTCACCTCATTGTTTAAAAAAAGCAATCAAATCGAAATTTAAATCACTTTTTAAACTATTTATCATTGGATAACTTTCTACTAGACATTTTCCGAAAAATTAAGATTTAATACTTTCTATTCTAATTCAAACCCATTTGATAACACTTACATTCACTTCTGTTTAGTTTAAACTTGAGTGCACTCAACTCGGCAAGAATGAGTTCGATTTTATCCATTTTTAGAATAATCCTCTTATAAATCCCAGGTAGATAATGGCACTGTTTTTCTTTTCCCTGAATCGTCGAAAGGAGGAGAAAACTTTAAAGAAATCCACTCTCACAGCAACAAAATCGCACCAAGCGGCCCTGGTTAATTTAATTAGGCCTTACTACTGATTGAGATACTTTTTCTTCTAAATTGTTGTATCTGTTTTGTTTTATTCTGTCCAATTATTTTTTTTTAGATCTCTGTAACTAACCGATATGTCTTGCACACACTGAAAAACACGTGTAACCCGACAATTTTTCACCACATAAAATAAGTACTCTCCAAGGTGATGCGGGAAACACACGCACAGTCTGTTTAGATAAAAATAGGCTCTTCTAAGACTGTTCTTTTTGAATAGTACTCATTTTATTTATATCCGATCACATGAACTCTCGGGAAAAGAGACACCACACTACCGCTGCCTTTTAGCCCCGGCAAACGACTACCGAACACTGAGACTGTCTTTGACATCATGAAAAGGCGAGACCTTTTCATATGCTCCTCTTGATCGTCTTTTCAGAACCACCACGATCATTATTTTTAAAACTTACACACGACAAATAAAAGTGATGAGCCTCTCACTTAGAGACAAGTATTTAATTAACTAGCCTGCATTGGGTTTTCGGATGTATTCAATTGAATTTAAAGCATTTAAAAATCAAGACTTTATTTCTCAAAAACAAGTTTGTGTGAAAATTTTCCAATAACAAGTGAAGTGCTATTAACCATCAATCAAAAATGAGACTTTAAACACTAATAATTTAACAAATACTTTTAAAACTGTGACATTTCATCAAATACAAAACCTAAAATATGCGGGTAAGCCACAATCGTCATGGTTCCCAGATCTGCGGTTTGTCGTCATTGGCATACATTTCCCTTTCATGAATTAAAAGTGACTAAAAGTGGTTAGAATTATTTGTTTATATAATTTTGCTGTTATTCTTGGTGGAATGAAACAACTGGCTAAGTCCACTTGCCAAATTCTATGTAAATAAATATATTTTCACAAATTTCTTCAAGTCGTTAAAAGACTAACGACATAAATTATAAACAAATAAGTGTTTGGACTTCCTTCACAAATTTAATTAGCTAATTATTTGGGGGAAATCAACTATGATTGTATATTTAAACAAATTATTACAAAAACCTTATATTATATTGATTTATTTTAACTATTAAACAAGATATCTTGAAGGACTGAAACAACTAATCATAATTAAATAAACAATTTATGAAATATTTTTAATAGGAAATATAATATTTAAATGTGAAAATAATAGCAGAGATTGAAAAGAAAGTCCAAGTGTTAAATAATACTTAACAATTATGTTTTGAACATGATTGTATTAATTTCATAAAGAATTATTACAAATATCTTAAAAGTCTTCACCTTAATCAGACAATTAATAATTCCTTTACCACTATTACGTCCCAAGAAAAGTGCCATTTTTTGTATCATTATTGGAATTAGTTGATGAATTCACATCTCGTGAGTTGTAAAATTTATACTCCAATTTCAAAAATAGGCTATTTGAATCAGTGCAGGGCGAAAACACCTTCACATCATGTCCCTGAAAATAACTGACGATTCAAACTGGCTGTGTATAGTACTAACATTAAACCTCTCCTATAAAGTGGCCAGACCTATACTGCCCTAGTGTGCGGTGCTGAGTGACAGATCACTTTTACCCTAGCCTATCCTACTTTATTCCCCTTGCCATATAATAGACAATCTTTAAGGCTGAAGTATATAATATTCCAATTTCAACAAAGGATTAACAATGTAGGGAGTAAGCACCCTCACAAATTGTATCTGTTTTTATTACTAACATTAAACCTCCCCTATAAAGTGGCTAGACCCATACTGGTCTAGTGGGCGGTGCTGCAATCATACCCGCTGATTGCACTTTACTCTATTCAAACCACTATACCTGTTTACCTGGTAATAGACCAATTTTAGCTTGTTATTACTTTTAAACTTATTTAGTGGCTCTTATAAGTACCATTAACTTATCAAATGTTGAGTTGTATAATCTACTTTCTAATTGCAAGTAAGGGCTCTCAGTGCAGGGAAAAAACACACTCGCAACACACTATCATGATCTGTATAGTCCGCAATTAGCTGGCAATTCAAATTAACCCTACATATTACTAACATTAAACCTCCTAAATAATGTCCAAATCTATACTGCCTTAGTGTGCGGTATCGAATAGCAGATGGAATGGCAATTCCGTATCGAAAAGTAGCCTGTTTTTAACACAAATTGGTTCTGTAATAGTTTACTTTACAGCAAGCGTTCAGTAATATTTCAAAATTTTCTCGCATTTCAGTTACCAATTTAATGATTTATTATTTAAATATTTTTATATGAAAATTTCGTTGTGAATTGTTCAACAATTGGATAAAACCGCTGTGAGCGGTTTTGTTATTATATTAATTATCAATTAACTGGTATTTTTTCAGAATTACACAAAATAACGTTCAATAAGCATGTGAAATAGGTTATTACAGCACTCATCTACCTAATTTTATTCGCTATTTCACCATTTGTATCGAAATATACTATTATCCAATCTCATCATAATATATTCACATCTCGTACGTGACATACTCTTTTCTCAATGAGTGAATACATCTTCAATATTGTTTAGATTGTTATTGCTCTTTTAGCACTGGTCTCGTAAAGAAGTCTAAAACAATGACTATTACAATAATATCAGTTTTATACACCAAAAATAAAAAACTAATTTTATTTATTATTTTGCACAATATATACAAATTCTGAAATGATGTATTTAAGTTCTTTAAAGTATTCTCTACTAAAAACTTATGAACAATTGAAAAACAGAGATATCTTTTGGGCAAATTCCAATGCAACGTGTTATTATTAAATGTTATCACATTAATATAAGACGAAATCATTGGAATAATCAGAAATTAAACAATCTAATTCAGTTTACTATTGACAAAACTTTTTTTCAATAAATTTAAAAAAATCAGAGAAAAAGCCTTTTAATCTATGATTATAATAATCATCATGTGAGTAAAACATGATAATGTCTATTAATATATAAATATCGAGGACGTAATCTCGATTCTATAATTGCAAAAATGTGAAATACTTTCCGAAATGTACAAAAACGTGATCCATTTCTAAATACAAAAAGTCATTGGAATTGGACGATTTAACAATTGAGCATGATTTTAAGTAGCGTGAAATTACAATTACATTACAATTAAAAAGCAGTTACAAAGCGAGAAAAGCTTAAGAGGAAGTGCTTACCTTTCGGATGTAGACGGGATGGCTTGAACCAAGCATCTAATGGAGAGCGTTTGATTAAATTGGTTTGACGGACGGAAGAAAGGAAAGAAATACGGTGTTAGTTATTTGTTGCGAATAGTACCATACCAAGGTGTTTTACAGATTGTTACAAAATTTGTTAGTTTAATTGGATTATGGCATGTGTTCAGAGATAATTCAAATTGAAAATAGGTGTAAATTTAGTACTGTGAAGCATGCAAAACTATACTTTTTAAGGCTAAAAATAGAAGCAGTACAGATAATAAAATTAGAATAAAATAAAAAAACAATAAAATATCCAACGTAACAGAATCCCAAAGTGAACTTAATATTCCAGTTATGTAATATCTCTCCTCCTGCACTTGGACAGGGCAATTGTCGTGGAAAATTACAATATAATAATATACGGGCCCCCTTTCTTCCCCTCATTCCTCCCATATTATGCCAACTGCAATTTAATCGCCATAACGAACTGACCGCTGCCTAACAAATCGGATAGAGACCGAATGTCTAGTCAATGCACAACACTTGAATTTTACAGTAGAAATAAATTATAATTTTTATTAACTAACAATATACTCTTAATTTCAATGACGTAGGATGTATTATTATATAATTTTGCAAAATGCTGATTTTTCATTTCAAAAATTATAATTTAATAATTATAACTTATATACAGAAAAAAATTTCATATTAATTCATTTTTAGAGATTGTTTGTTGTTTAATTGTAATAATTGCTCTAAACCATTTATATAAATTTTTAAATGACTTGAAATTCCATACAAATACCATAGTCCAATTCAAAATCAATCTTAGTAACCAACTTGCCTTATTCACAGAATTGACAATTTGCATACATTTATTTACAACAAAATGTCGTCTTAAAAGGTCATTTGATTTTCAAATTGAAATTTTATCCTTAAATACGATTGAAAGGGATTGCTGAAGATGATTTATCAGATTTTCTAGTGAACCTTCTTTAAGTTAAATTAGTTTAAATTTTGTGTAATAGTATTTGCGCCGTGTAAAAAATAAATATAATTCCCTTAATTCTTATTAGCGGTTTAGCACAATTATCGCTTTAATATCTATACTTCTCAAATAAAACAAAAAATAAAAATTAATAATTTATCAATTTCAATGTTAAATTGGATAAAACTCTAATCAATAATTGTCTCTTATAAGCTATTTTTAATTCCATTAAATTACTGTATAAGGATATAATGATAAAATGCCTGAAAATAACCGAACCAAATGAATGAATCAATCATTTATTACGCTTCACATTAATTACAACACAAATTTTAATTTTTGAATAAGGAATGGAATGGAATAACTATGTGATATTCTTCAAATAAAATGTTCCAATTCAGATAAATTTTTTGGAATGAATTCATTCTTAATATATTGTACAAAAATGAAAACCCGTTTTTATATAAAATATCTCTTTTTTTATATTTTTGAATTTCGTAAAACTCGTACAAACTACAATCTTTTATTAATAAATTTAATACTAATCAAATATAACTTTCAACCTATGTTTAAATCTTTTTCATACAATCCAAATAAAGCAGAAACCCATAAATCGTCCTTTTGCCAAGAAAACACTTTAGTCAGTTACTAACTCATTTTACTGCGTTGTCTTCCAAGTATCACATACGTATATATCGCATTATGGCGTAATAAATAAATATACAACCCTAACTATATTCTTTGATGTCACAGAGCCTTTGCCAACCAATTTTAATGAAAAAATGTAATAAAAAGTACGCTTTTCGCTTATGTTATCAAAAATCATGCTCTGATAAAATCGAATCGATTTTCAGAATCGCACAATATGAAAACAATTAAATCCCCGTTATAATCAATTTCTACTGTAATCATTATCAGTTATTAAAAATTAGATTCTAGGAAAAAAAAGGCTGATGGATACGACAATGTGCGCCTATTGAATGCGTGCAAACGCACAATTATATAGTTTGGTATCGGATCGAATCATCGAAAAGGGGGTAATCCGCCCTTATACATATTGGCTAATAATAATAAAAAAAAAACAACCACACAATGACACTTTCCACACAAACACATAAGCAAATTGACACTGGATTCTCTTTTGGAGGAAATTTCGCGACACTTTTTTCGATTTTTTCTTACTTGGACTTAAAATACTGCAAATAAACGACCTTTCGCACTTTACTCCGGAATCGGTACTATCTGCCATGATTGCTAAATGACCAATTAGCTCAGAATTTCGCACTTAAAACTGCAGTTTCCAGGAATCAAAGGAGCCTTTGATTTCCAATCAGGACTGTCGCAATTAATTCGAAAAAGAACAAAAAACTGGTTGTAAAAATTTACAATTCCGCGTGACTAGATCAATTATTGCACAAAACTGTTCAGTTCAAACACTTTACTGCACTCTCGCTTATTTAATAACCGATTTAATCGAGATTTACGCCCGCAAACAATATGATTTTCCTCTCTTCTCCTTATCGATCCACTAAAACCACCACCACGACTGGAATTGCAGCCAACCAACAACAACAGAGCCTTCTATTCGATTTCCATGCGCAATGGAAAATTCTTCTTTGTTATTTTTTTGTACAATTCTTTTCGTGTTTGTCTGACCAAACGAAACACAAATTCGTATTGGGAGTTGGGAATTTGCGCATTTGAATTGTCATTGAATTGCGCTCATATCCAAATTTGAACTCTGTTTACAAAATCGGTTTTAATGTGTGCTAAAAAGAGACTTTTTATCACAGTATGCGTGAGGCGACAATGTTGCATTGATAACGAAATCCGTTATCGAAAAAAGTCCCAAACTGGAACTGCGGTGGTTATCATTTCCATATCTCCAAATAAACAGAACACAAAAAAAAAACAATTGAGTGAGTCATAGAACATTGTACTTGCAACTGGAATAAAGACCTTCCCCTTGCACATTGCCTTACAAAAGTTATACATTAAAATACCCTCAGTGACCTACATTATTGATTTGGCATTTACAATCAAAGAACCCACAAATTATTCAAACAAACTGTTTGGAGGAATTTTGTTTTTTTAACAACCATTGGTCGGCGTGACATTATTTTGAAGGTTACAGAACATTGTCTTTGAAGAATTTACATCATCTATTCAACTTCTGAATAATTCTCACATTCACGTCACGCACTTGGGCACTCATGCATCTGTCTTTAATTAGCAGAGATATGAAGAAATGTGTTGAAATATGACACTTTGTCTTTTGTATTTAAAAAACAATTTTAAACACTTGAAGTAATTGTATAAAAAATGAAGATATGTTTCATTCACAATTATGAATGACATCTTTTCCAAATACGGCTCTTGTTTCTTATCATTAAACCGCAAAATACAAAAATAAAACAAAAGCACAAAACCGGAGCGCGGTATCCCAAGAACTGGAGTTTTATCAGTAAATAGGAACAACTATATTGATTAAAGGCCCTCCAAAAAGGTGAGTCGTACGATTAAGTTAGTCAGTCTCGTCGTTCGTTATTGGCAAGTCTGGTAACAGCACCGGGCAGTCCCGTTGTCGTTCAATCGCTCCCCCGGGCTCTTATCACTCAGAAATTCCGTGCGATTACTCAACAACTCGTGTGTTGCAATTTAGGAAAATTTGCAGTGCTTTTCATTTTATCACTAATGTGTCGTTTTTAACGTAGTTTTTATCTTAGATTTTGGATAATTAAATCACAAAAATAAGGTAAGAAAAGAAATCAAATAAAAAGAGCATAAAATAATAAAAATCAATTGACGTAAAGCGTTACAATAAAAAAAAACAAAATCATAAGCTCGAGTATTGTGAGTTTCAGAGTGACTCAAGTGTTTTTGTGAAAAATATAAATATTGCAACACGTCACAAAACTTACCAAATCCATATTTGCAGAACATTTCCTCGGCCGAAATGGTCACTTCATCTTGTGGCTTGGGTTTAGGTACGGAAGATACTACTGGAGGAACTGGCGCTGAAGGTTGCTCAATTTTCGGTTCAGGCTTCTCTATTTTGGGTTCTGGTTTCTCTATTTTGGGCTCTGGTTTCTCTATTTTAGGTTCTGGCTTTTCTACTTTCATTGGTACTACTGGAACTGGCTCTGGTTCGGGAACGAATTTCGGTTGCATCACAATTTCAGGTTCTGGAATTGGGGCAATCGTCGGTTTTGGTGGCTCTGGAAGGAAGTCCTCCAGAAGATCTTCATGCGCCAACCTATCAATTTTTTCAGCGGTTTTTGATACAATTTCTTCCACTTTATCTTCAACTTTTGCCAAAACTTTAGCCGGTGATACAGTCTGTGATGAGTTGTTGGATGATAAAGGTTCTGGGGAGTCCCTAGTCGTTCGTTCAGCGTCCATAAATTCGTTATAAATATCCTTGGCCGGTTTTGTGAAATTGTACTCGGGATCCTTTAAAGTGGACGAAAATTGCATGAATTCGTTTTCTAAAAAGGGTTTGGGCTCCTCCTTCACTTTGGACTGATTGTCCTCGGTGAACAGTGTCTCCACCAAGTTGGTAGCCGGCGCCAGTGGCTTGTCAAGGTCCAGTAACTTGTCCATGCTTGAGTCGCCGCTCACCGGCTTCGAAGCTATCGTCGAAGACGTCATCAAAAAGTCATCGTTGACGTGTTCAAAGTCCTCCGAGCTGCTGGTGCTGTGTGGTTTCAGCGATGGTTGGGGCAGATCGTCATCGAACAGGAGATTATTATTAGCTTTTTGGGAGTGGTCATCACTCATTGGCTTGGCATCCACCAGGAATTCACTGTCCATTTTGCGATTGTCGAACTTTTTATTTTCTTTAAAAAAAACCAATCGGGAAGATTCACTTAGAATGGATACACTTGCCAATAATCCAAAGAATTCAATGTAGTACTCTGCTAATGGTTGGTGATTCGATGCGATTGTTGGATGAGTCAAAAACGAGAAGAAAAGAGTAGAAAGGAAACGCACACGAAAGCGAAAATTAACGTTATTATTTTGTTCTTTTTTTATATTCTGTGTGTCTTCACTTTAATAGAATTTTTTTTTGCACTTGTCCATGGCATGGAAATTGTTTATTTTATTTTCGCGAATGTGTTTATATACGTTACCTGGAGAATTTTGATGTGGGTGTGCAATAGGTTTGGAATCCGCTGCTTCTTGGTCCAATTAGGGTAACACCACTAATTTGTTAGTCAATGCACTAATGTTCTTTTTTCGTTGGCTACTACTGCTTTTTTTGATGACCAATTGTTTGAAGAATTTTTCTTCAAAGCCGGATAACTGTCTGGAAGTATACTACGTGCTCACGGTTTCTCTTGCTCTCCACTTGTTTTTCCAACTGATTTTATTTTCCGATGATTGTCTGATTTTCCTTCACCAGATGAATCCAACGCATGCGCTTTACAAGTTCCGAATTGTCAAACACCAAACTCTGATTAACGTTGGACACTTCCCGTCGTCTACGAGAGTTTTGTATGTGGAATTGTGTACCGCTTTTTGGATTTGGTTGTTGGAATGACTCACGTCTATCCTATTCAGAGTTTTTCCAACGAATGATTTCATCGGTTTATAAGTGGTACTACAGTAAAGCCGGCACTTCTACAGCAGAAATGTGCATTTGGCTGGAAAAATACTGTTTAGGAACAAAAGAATTTAAATTTTGGCTACATTGTATTAAAATTGCAAATTAGAAACAGTCCAAGTTTTTGAGATAACATTAATAATTCTTTGCCACCCGTATTATTTATTTTTCGTTCGCTGGAAGTTCTAAGTGATATCAGCATCGTATAATTTTTGAATATGTGTGCAATTAAATTTCTTTAAAGAGTGGATGAAATAATAACAAATTCCTATTCATATATTTTTTTAATATTGTGCGATATAAAATGAGTTCACACAAAGATCCATTATTTCGACCTGAGTTTCATCACATGTTGCATATAATATTTTGTGCAGTATTTTTATTTATTGTTATTAAATGTCGAATTTTTAGCAGAAAAGTTTTAAAAACAATTTTTAGAATATTAAATCTTTAAATAGAAGGCCTCATCATTATAATTTTTACAAGAATCAAAATATATTATTATGACCTCATAATTTTGATAAATTGAGTAAGAAATGTTAAATAACAATTATTACTGGATATAAAATATGTCTAATAACATATTTTAGAAGTTATAACAATTTGAAGAAAACAATAACTTAAAATTTCCCACAGATATAAAAGGTTTTTTTTAAACAAATGAAACGATTTTAAAATAGACTCTTGGCATATACTATTAGTACTTTAAAAAAAAATTCTTCGTATGCTATACATTTAAATCAAATTAAATTTCTTTGTTGACTTCGATTTACTTGTTTGTCATTGAAGAAAAAAAGTTTTTTACGCACTAGTATGAGAAAGTGAAATATTATGATACTCAAATGCTAACTTTTCGATATTGCAAAAATTATTTGTTAAAGAAAATTTAAAAATATAATATATAAAAAATAAATATTATGTGATAAAAACTGTAAATTTCTTTATTAAAAAAAAGTCCATGTTCTTCTTTATTTTGTACTTAAGTAGATCAACGTGATTTATTCTTTTCGTAGATCGAGGTCGTATTGTTATTTTTAGTGTGGTAGTGCGAAAAAAGACAATTAACTTCTTTCTCAGCATCAGTAATTTCATCACCATTGCTAATGATCAATACTACTAGAAAATTGCTATTTAGTTGTTCTTTTTTTTTGAAGGTCAATGAAACAGAAAATGTGTGCTTTCTTAACACAAGAAAAACAGAACTAATTGACGATTGATTATGAATTTTGATTCAGGTGCATGATTTTGAAGATTTTGACCTGCATAATTAAACAGTATTCTTGGAAAGTGTGGCGCATTTACATAATTTTAACGCTCTTAAAATCCAATTTAATTGCAAAAGAAAGAAAATTGATAATAATTGAAATTATCATTCACATTTCCATTCCAACAATATTTTTCTTTTACAAGTAAATAATTAATTAAGGGTTTGAATTAAATAATCTATTAGCTCATTTTAAATCAAATCAAACCCCTAAAATTAAGTAGATTAGTTATAATTATTGATCCAATTTTTGTTCACAATAAAAACCATTACATTTTTTATACTGGAAATAAATTTTTATATTAAAATTGACTCATTTCTGAAAGGCTATTTATAGATTAATAAAAAGTACTGGCAATAAAGACTTGCATTGTGAATGCATAATAAATTAATAAATTCTACGGAATCAAATAATATACTGTTATAATTACATATAATTTAAAAAAATAAATTTTAGACAAGCAACACATGAATATTTTTAAATCGTGACTAAGAAATAAAAATTAATTCTAATTTATTCTAAATTAAATTCTATCCAAGTCAGCATTAACAATTCATTTCCAATGTTCAACAGTTACCATAGAAAATTATTTTACATTTGATAACTAAAACTCTATAAAATACTAACTTAGATATCACGCAAAAATTAATAACTATTCGAAATATGCATTCGTAGCAAAATGAAGCTATTTTTTTAAATAATTTTTTATCTAGATTTAAAAATTAAACATTTAGTCAATAAAAATACATATTTTACAGCTTTGGGTCCAATGACATAACAACAAATAATTATTTTTAATAAATTAAGTAAATACGTCGTGTTATTCAAATAAATTTTCTTAACTTTAAATACATAAACTTTACACCCGAAGTCCAAATTTTCACTTGAACTTGTTTGTTGTTTTCCATTATTTTTAATTGAAACAAACTGCATTTTAAATTATGTATAGTATTCTTATTAGTCTTCTTTAGTATTCTATGCAACAGAAGCTTAAGAACGCTGTATAAAATAAAATCAAAGCCTTCTGATAAACAGAAACTCAGACCACTGAAAATAAATAGTCATGGAAAGTCCAACACCAGTTGGTTGAGATTGAGATTACTCCTAGTTCCTTACTAATGGAAGTAGATTCAGTTGTACTGGTTTAAAAATTTGCCTTAAAGTTTACTTTAGGACTAACCACTTTTGAATTTACCTAAAATTATCACAAAAAGTATTCTAATGATTACAAATATAAATTTACAGCATAAAATTACTTATTGTAAAAAAATGTTTTGGTTCAAATTTGTGTATTATTTGAATCGTTTAATTTGCGAGTAGGAATATTTTCACTTATTTGTACAAACCTTAAAGTAAGATTTATTGATTGTTTAATTGATCTTTACAAATAATTTTTAAATGAATATTTAAAACAGTTCTTATCATTAGAAGTAGTGATGCGATTTTTCTCATGGTCAAGTTTAAAAAAAAAATTACTGTTTTTGACACATTTTCTACACGAACGAATTCTTCACCCACTAACAATTAACAAAACAATTATTTTTAAAAAGTATTCTGTAATTAATGAACAAATATAAAATAATTACCAAAACAAATATGAGTGATAATTTTATTATCGATTGGGATTATTAAAAAGAAATTAACCAAATTGTTTAAATTTAAATTATAAATAATTATGATAACATTTGTGTATTTTTCTAAGATTTTAAAATTTTTGGAAAATAGTTTCGGTCCTTTATACACAGTTCACACATAAACTGATTATTCTTGTCATTAAAGTCAAAAGCTTTTTTTTAAATTTATTATTATATATAAAATTACTTCTAAGTTAGGTGAACTATTAAATTTTAACAATTATAAACTATTTAGCAATAAAGATAGTTTTCGTAAACAAAATAAGTATAATTTTTATGAAAACTATTTTATTCGAAAATCTTTAAATTGCACCTGTTCATTTTTGTAATTCATTTTCAATTGTCCACTTCATTTCGATGTCAATATAACTGGATTCTACTTTATTTAAAAATATAGAGTGTTTTTCATTACCAAAAATGTTTTTCTTAAAACAGTTTTGTTCAAAATCTTAAAATTTGCACCTGTTCGTTATTGTAATGCTTATTGTAATATCATTGTTTTTGTTGGAATTTTCATTCCCTCTCATTCTGATTTCGCTTTGCCTCCCACTCTTTCCATTTACAATCTCGAAAAAGCCGCTTTACCGGCGTCATTCAAAATCTTTAAAAAGTGCGAATTCACCAACACTCTCACAATTTCATATAACCTTAAATTTGTACAGTTTTCGTTCAAAATTTCTCGCTATTTTCCGGCGAAACCCTGGGTTATGGTGGCCAGGAGGGCGGCAGTCTGTTATCAGTAAAAATCCGAGTTCTGTTTGTCGATAAAAGTGATTCAAACGCACAAGTTTCGATTTAGTTTAAAACAATTCGGTTTTGCTTCTAGTTTTCGGGCCAAACAGAGTCACAAGAGTCGAATATCTCAGGACTTGGTCAACTAGTTTGTGAAGGGCGCGGCGAATTGTTGTGTGCAAAATCGAGAGTAATGGCAGATTTCGGGTCGACGAAGCTGGAGAATGGCCACCACCATCCCGACGTCCAATTGATTGGGAACGGGAAGAGCAACGGCATTATGCGAAATGGGTCGTACGACAAAAATCACAAGGTATGTCTCTTGATTTGATTGGATTCTTCTGAATGGAGAGGCGATAAAAATACGCGCGCGTTAATTGGGTTAATTGTGATGGTGGTCGCTCTCTATTTGAAGGTTACCAACGGGCATGCTGCGGGGGGCATCAGCACCATCGAGAAACAGCCGCCAAGCTCTAAAGAATCCTACGAACCGATCCCTTTTGTAGCTGCCTGTCTAACTTACTTGGGATTCTACCTGTTAATCGTCCTCGGATACATCAATCAAATCTTTTTCACGCCAAAAGTCGCAACAGAGAAGTTCAGGGACGGATACCCTTGCCTCTACGACAAATTTGACAGCTTCTACTTACGGTACGTGTACAGGAGGATCCGAGACGGCTGGAATCGACCCATTTGCAGTGTCCCAGGCGCTGAAGTCGTGTTAAAAGACCGCATTACTCCCGATTACGGATGGACTTTTGAATTCACTGGAACGGAAACAAAGTGCTTGAATTTGGGATCGTACAACTACCTGGGATTCGCCGAAGCTAAAGGACAGTGTGCTGACGATGTGGAGGTGACCATTCAAGAGCAAGGACTGGCCCATTGCAGCTCCAGACGGGAATTAGGAACCACGGATTTACACATCGAATTGGAGAAATTGACTGCCGAATTTTTAGGCGTTGAAGATGCCATCGTCTTTGGCATGGGATTCGCCACCAATGCCCTCAACATTCCCTCCCTTATTTCTCCCGGTTGCCTGGTGAGTTATCAATTATAGAATTAATCGATCATTGAATAACGTTATTACTGTGAATCATATTCAGTTTTATTCAGAGGCTGATAAGCTTTTACGAGAATTTCAAAATAGCCAATTTTTACTTGTTTTGAGAACGTGAATCAAATTTTAATTAGTTTCTCTTTTGGTTGGTTTAATGAGTTCATTGTGAACTCTTTACTGTTATTGTTTTTATACTGATGTTTATTTTAAGGCCGATTTATCAAAACTCAGTGTTTCAGTCGGTTTTTATATTTAAGTTTGTGTTTATTAAATTAAAAAAAATGAAATTTAATCGATTCTCTACATTCGATTATAAATTTAATATATTACTTTCATTGTATCTGTTTAAAAAATCGATAAAATAGTTTATAATTTATAGAAATGGAAACTGAAAGTATCATTCCTATTTAAATTTTATAAAAAATATGAATTTAATACTTAATAATCTTAAATTATTTTATACAATTTTATTGAAAATTCTTTCCATTTCCGTTGGCTTCTACGCTTTTTCTATAAATTCCTTTATAAAAGTGCAGTGTTTAATTATGCATTATTCAATACCCACAGATAATCATAAATCATATAAATACACCAAATTAGTACTTTGTACCAAAATTCACCTACTAAAGTCATAATTTTTTATCTTAGTAGCTCTGATGAAATAATTATTTGTACTACGAGGGTGTAAAATGAGCCATTTTTAACGAGGAAACAAGTGTGAAATGAGCCATAAGGCGAGTTTTTCATTGTGTGTTCGATTTTTAGTTTTTTTAGTTTTATTTTAATAATTTTGCATAAAGAACCACAAGGTTGGTTGTTGTATATTACTTCTTAATTTTTTTTTGTTTTTTTCTTATTTTTTCAAAAGAAATATTTTGAACTGTGATGAAACTTTTTTTAAGATCGACAATTCCTTTGAAAAATCCTAAAATTTTAGTAGCCAATGTTTCCTATAGAAAGTGTTCCATTAATAAATCCTATTTAATTATGCGTTATTCCCGCAGACAATCATAAATTATATAAATACACAATATTAGTACTTTGTACCACAATTCAACTACTAAAAATTTTTGATCTTATTAGCTTAGAAGGAAAATATATCATTTAACATTTTTCATGCGTCTACAATAAAGTAGACTATAATTTATTTTTATCACATTAAATGACAAAAAGTAAAGTTTTTCTTAAATATTGGTTCTGGCTTCTAAAAGTGGTTTAAATATATGAGTGCAGTGCAAGGTGCTCTATTTCCGAGATATATCGAACAATTCAAACCGAAAGTTATATCCGCTTAACAAGTCCTTAATTGTATGTGTTTAGGCCTTAAGTTAGTATTGGGTTGTTGTTTTATTCTTTACTTCATATTTATATTTTCTCTTTTAGAAAACTCATTTCATTCGTTTTCCAAAACTTTACTTGTGTTTAATTATGGTCCATTTTCCCATACGTTGTTTAAATAACTATTATTGAAATGTCATTGCTATAGATTAATTTAAAAATATTTAATACTTTTCCGATAATGTCCAATTAAATTTAAATTGAAATATTTTAAATTGGTTGACTGCTAATCAGTTTAAACAAATTAAATAGCATTGAGTCATATTATTTATTCAAATTAACGAAAAAATACCTTTCCAATTTAATACATCGTTTAAAATTATTTGCACAACTTTTATTTTGTTCAATCCAATAACAACAATAAGTAATAAGGTCTTGAAGGTCTAAACGATATTCATAAACCATAAAGTTTATCATGAAGGTATTTCTTTGAAATTGTAGAACTCGTTTAGTGTTTCATTTTGAAATTCAATACATTTTAAATTAATTGCTTTCGTTTTTCGCACTCTATTTTTACTGAATCAACATTTTTTCGTAGTTTACCACGATTTTTGCAAAGCAAAATTTAATAAGCTGCGATAGTACTACCTCAATAATTTTGCCGGTTTTCATATCTCGAGCGACACAATTCAATTCAAGTTCTCTGGTCAATAAAAAATCTTATCAAATATTACTTAATAGCCTTTGGAGTGATAATTGGATGAGATGATATAATATTTTTTGGTATTTCATGTCAAAAAGTCAATTCTTTCCATGAATTTCATTGCCATAATGGTTTAATAATTCACAAATATGTTGTTTTTAAAAAAATACGAAATTATTTTATTGAAAAAAGTTTTTTGTAGCCAATGCTTCTTTTAAATAGTATTCTATAATTCAATCCTATTCAATTATGCAATATTCAATACTCGAAAAAATCACAAATCCTGTAAATACATTCAATTAGTACTTTGTTCTAATATTCAATTATGTACTAAAAATTATAATTTTAGATCTTAGTAGTCCGGATGGGAAATATATTTTGATTTTTTTCTAACCACTAAAATAAAGTAGGCCATAATTTATTAATCAAATTCCATTTTCTACCATCAACTGGTCAAATGTAAAATATTTCTTAAATGTTGACTGAGGTGCCTAATTGGGGTTTCAAAGATCGGTGATAATGATACAGTGAAATGTTCTCTATTTCCATGATATATTGATAATTGAGACCGAAATTCTATTGCTCGACTGAAACTTCCCTTACTTGTTTGTGTTTATAGTTTAAGACCATTATTTTATACTGGGCTGTCTTCTTATTCTTTACATTATATTTCCCCTAAAAATGATAATAAATATGCGAATTGTATAAAATTGTGTAAAAAATTGGTAAAAAAAATCAATTAATAAACACTCGTATCCTCTAGAAAACTCATTTCGTTCGAACTTTACTTGGGTTCAATTGTGGTTCATTTATCCTATACGTTGTTTAAATAACTAATATGCTTTTTAGTAACATAAAATTGATATTATAGCAATAAAATTTCATCTGTCAAAATCGTTTTTATAGCACAAAGGTTTTGAAGAATTTTTTAACTCTAGTGTTTAATAATGTTTTATTGACCTAGTTATATAAATAACTATTAGTGCAATAGTTTTTTTAAAATTATTTTTATTGAAGACTGACTAAAATAGGTGCAAACAAAGACCACATAATTGTGCTAAACCATCCGAGTCATTACCGGGACCCCATATATAGGGGCCCGGCTAATTTGTATGAAATTGACTCGGGCACCCGTCTAGGGGGTTTAGTACAAATATTTCATCATATCGACCTAGTGTAAGTTTTACATTTTAAATCCATAAAATTAGGTAATTAAATAAATAATAATTGTCAAAGAATAAAAAATATGTAAATTAACACAATATTTAAACGTTTTCACTTGAAGTGTATTAATATAATTTACAGTTATTTTTATATTATTTTATTTTATAAAAAAAGAACTGCTCTGCTATTGTTTTTTTAAATTTCAATTGGACTGTGATAATAAAAACAATTGCATAATTGTTTAATGAAGAATATTATGTGGAATATACAAATTAAGTATTAAACGTGTAATAATAGAGGTATTTTATTTATTCAAAGCCATCAAACAATTAAAGGAAATTCTGTTTTTGAATACTTGAGGAAATATTTTTATTATTCCAATTTGAATAAATTCATTATATGCCTTACAAAAAAATATTTTCGTATCTTTATAGTAAGAAACAATTATTATTGCTATACTAAATTTATTAAAACACAAAAAACCTTTACTTATAAATGTTTCCTTACCATACTATTTTTCTATCAAAATCTAATTCTAAAAGCCCTTTCTTGATATTGTATTTCGGCACCGCCGAATTACGGTCGATGGCGCATATGGAAAATCTACCTCACCTCCTTGAGCATAAAAGTAACGCTTACGTTAGGAGGAGGCGGTGAGAGACACCCATAAGAAATGACGATGGCGCGTCAGACCTGTGATCATTCATATGTAGTTATATGTATGAGTGAGAGCTTTAACTCATTAATGGGTTGTTTGAACCAATCATACAATACTACATATTGCCCTAAATATTTCTTTAAAACATAAATGCTTTAAAAAAGTCTGAAAGAGCAAATACTGATACTATAATATAAATTTTATTAAACAAAAATTCATAAATTCCTTGTAGTCTCTCAAAATAGATTTCGCACCAATTCATTCCACGAGTTTAATTAAGAAAGGATTTCAATAATTTAATTTAACAATTTTTAACTGAAACAATTTTAACTAATTTATTTACCTTTTCAGGTGATCAGTGACGAGAAGAACCACGCTTCCATAATATTGGGCCTTCGTTTGTCCGGTGCCACCACTAAAGTGTTCAAGCACAATAATGTTCGTGATTTGGAGCGTGTTTTGCGGACGACCATTGCCCAGGGACAGCCAAAGACAGGCGCTCCGTGGAAGAAGGTGTTGATTCTGGTGGAGGGAGTGTTTTCCATGGAGGGATCGATTGTGAAACTGTCAGAGATTGTCGCTTTGAAGAAGAAATACAAAGCGTATTTGTATTTAGACGAAGCACACAGCATTGGAGCGACTGGTCCAAAGGGTCGGGGAGTCTGTGACTACTATGGAGTGGATCCGAATGATGTGGACATAATGATGGGCACCTTTACAAAGAGTTTTGGCTCTGCTGGGGGTTACATTGGAGGATCGAAGGAATTGATCAACTTTTTACGGGTAAACAGCCATGCCCATTGTTATGCGAGCAGTATGGCGCCTCCAGTAGCCCAGCAGATTCTCACTTCGATGAAGATCATCATGGGAAAAGACGGGACGAACGAGGGACAGAAGAGGATCGATCAGTTGGCAAGGAATACGCGGTATTTTAGACGAAGACTAGCCCAGATGGGGGTGATCACGTTTGGGCACGAGGACAGTCCCGTGGTGCCACTTTTAGTTTATCTTTTCTCGAAGATCAGCTGTGTTATTCGAACTTTGACAAAGCGCAACATCGCCGTAGTAGGCGTTGGCTTTCCCGCCACCCCAATCATGGAGGGTCGAATTCGGTTCTGTTTGAGCGCGGCGCACACCAAAGAGCAACTGGACTACGCGTTGACGGTGATTGACGAGATCAGTGACACGCTTGGCCTTAAGTATTCACGCAAACCTCGCGACTCTAGTCCGATTATTTATTGAAAAAATAGAAGGACTCTAAAACAACTTGTGAAAGGAGAAGAGAAACAAAATTAAAGTGTCAAAACGGAGACATACTTTGATGATTACTAGAAATCTCGTCCAAGAGAAAGACGACGCTTTTGTAAATTTATTTTATTCTAGTTTTAAAATCCTCTGCTTATTAAGATATACCTGTTTTGTCGCGAAAATTCCAGTTTTTACACTCGTTATGATTAATTTTATTTTTTAATAATTGCAACAAATTAAATTATTGTAAATTTAGGATTTAATGATTTTCGGCTAAATTTTAAGAACAAACCATTTGTCAAGGAGAATGTATGGATATTGTAGGAGAAATTGTGTACATATATTAAGAATTTCCTATTGCCGTTGAATATTTCACATTCACACCCAAGTTGATCGAATCGTAGCAAGCCATTTTAAAGTGATACTCAAACTGTAGCTTGAGTAAAATTCAAAGAGAGGCCTTTTTGAATCACAATATTTTAGTGTCTTTGATTCTGTTGTTAATTTATTGAACCCCCCATTTCATTGAACCAGTATTTTCAGATAAGATATACTGTAATTTTAATTATTGTACAATTCAAACGATTGTGTGAATCCAAAGCGCTTTATATCAACGCATGATTGTATTTTTATTAATATAATTCTGTTTGGAACTTAATTATTGTATTAAGAGGTCTTGTAAAGGCTTTGAAATGTAAGATTAATTTGGTAATAAGGATTTGATTGGCTTGAACATACAAATTTGTAAGAAAATGTTAAATTCAATGGAGTTTTAATAAAAATTACTGATCAAATTTAGTAAATGGAGTTTTTTTTATTAAAATTGTGGAAGATTCTGCTGTTTTTCTTAAAAATTTTTTATGAAAACCATTGGACAAAACTTCATTAAATTTGAATATAAAATCATTGGCGCAATATTAAAAGCAATGATGTCATGCACTTGAATGTAATTTAGAATCGCTGTCAAACGGATGTGTATAAACATTACTCAGTTCCCAGACCCATTGAAATCTGAGAAATGTCATTAAACGTGGCTAAATTTCGAATTTCCAAGTTTTTCGAGTTATAATAAACCAGTAAAATTAATACCTTGATAAAGTTGCAACGTTTTTACTTTTCGTTTAATTTAGTTAATTTAACGTTTTTACCATCTATCGGTGAATGAATAGGTGCCAAAAGTGTTTATCCAAAGAATATGCGTGGTGAGCGGGTGTCCTTCTGTTAATTTGCAAGGAGAATTCGGCTTCTTATCAGTGATGAAGTTTTCATTCCGGCTGAGAAAGACAGATTTACGGGCGGAGCCACTTGTGCAAATGAGATAGGAAGCTGGATTTTACAGCTGATGATGACGACGATTTCTGATTAAGAGCCAGTATTTCACGTATGCAATAATTAATTCGGTGCGTGCGTGGTTTAGGTAAACAATAGAGGATTTTTTGGGTCGAGCGACGAGTTTTCCGCTGAATTGACGGGATTGATAGCCGGACTAATTTGCGATTGGATACATACGTGTACAGCACCACCCTCAGCATGTTGCCCTTGACACATAAAGATCAGTACCGGTCCGGATTCGGGCACAGAGTCAAAGAGAAGCTGGGCAGTTGGAAGAGACTCATCTTCTCCGATAAAAACTCCAGGAATCTGTTCCTCTTCCTACTCCTTAACCTCAGTTTCGCTTTTGTAGAACTCTTCTATGGCATCTGGACCAACAGCTTAGGTGAGTTGGACGCTTCGAAAAGGGATATTTATATGTAAAAAAGGTTTTAAAAGAACACATTAAAGCACTAGTTTTTTAAAAGAGGACCTTATTGAAAACATGAAATGCATATAACAAAAATTGTATATTTCATTATTTGTAATTCCTTATCGAAAAATTAGCGTTCTTCATTGGAACTGAATTTCAAAATGAGTCGTTTTTTGCACTAGTGCGAACGAAAATGTATGCTTCACAATCGTTTCAGTTTTCAAAAACAGCTGACTTTTCGTACACAAATCTATTATTATTGATAATGTTATAGTTTTAAAGATATATTTTATTTTATTATGATAATTATTTATAATTCAATGATAATCGTCATTGAATTATAAATAATTATCACAAAAATTAGCACAAAAATAAAAAGTTCATGAATAAATGAATGTTTTGAATTAATATATAAAAATCTGTTTTTTTATTATCAGACCTTGGATGTTTGAAACTGATTACAAAATTTGTTTATTTGATATTTTTTCCAATTGTGTGACAATTTTTTTAAAGTATCTATTTTCTTTAAAAATAGTGAACAACTAAAAATAATAACTCTGCGTAAATAGGAACATTACATTAATATAACTTTTCTAAAACATTCGATTTTGAAAATGTATTTAAAAAAAAATACACGTCAGATCCAATTATAGTATTTGATGTCAAATTAAAACCTCATTATGTAATGACGTCCACGTTTATCTTTTGCAAATTTTACTGTTTCCGCCAAAATGATAGTGAAGTCAATTAAGAAATGGGAAGGAAAAGAGTAAATGTAAGAAAATAGGATTTCTTTATAAAACGTATACTTTGTTTTATTGCCTAATTTTGTTTACTATTAGCCTTTTTCGCAAATCTACGTGCTTTGGGCTTTAAATTCAGCAATTTTTGTTGAATGATGGCTGTTATATAGTAATTATAGATTGAATATTTTAGTTTAATGTTCCCACTTTTTATACAAGAGAATATATTCTACAATATCTAGTTAGTTTCGTATTACCTTCTTTAGTTTGCTTCATTCTTCTTTAATTATAATATTCGTTTATTACTTTTTTTGGAACCAGATATAATAAATGCAGAAACTATTAGATACAAATCTCCCAAATATAAAATTTAATTATATATTATATTTTAAACTAATTTTATTTAGCATTTGTCCTTAAAACAACATTTGGTTTCTTTTTTTAAATAACTTTATTTTATTGTAGAAATATATTTGTTATACTTTTAACTTCTCTAATAACTAAATACACATGTTTTAGTGTTTTAGTTAGTATACGAGTATATTAAATTTGGATATTTTTTGTAAAATAAATACGTTTTATGCATTTCTGTTACCTAAAATTGATATTATGACACTCAAATTTTCTCTGTCAAAATCGTTTTTAGAGCACAGATGCTTTTTTATTATTAAAGTGTGGCCATAACCAAAATTTATTAATTTATATGAAAAGCTACTTTGATACTGGAGGTTTTACTGTTAAATATTGACGAACCTTATCGGACACTCTCAGATCACAGTTATGAATTTTTATATTTGAAAATTCTATTATAAAATAGAACATCATTGAAGACTATTACCCAAATATTAGACATTGTACCGGACAAATCCAAAGCGATTACCAATTAAGTTTCTCTAAATTCAGTGAAATTAAAGTTTAACAAAATTGTTAAACCGTTACACTGGTTTATTTGAATTTACTTTTAATTTAGGAATGCTACCCCTTTCCGAAATACGATTGAAATATTTAAGAACAACAAAGATATAGTGTGTGGAACAGAGTAGCATATAATTTTACAGAAAGTTAAAGAATTTTTTTTAGATTTTTGGTGTTATTATATTTAAAAATGTATAAAACTTTGTATAAAACACGGTCGATAAGCATTATTAAACACTCGGGCCTTCTTTAAGGCACTCGCTTCGCTCGTGGCTTTAATTAACCCTAGTGTTTATTAATGTAATTTTATCGACCTAGTTGTATAAATAACTATTATGTCTGTAAATTTTAATAATTAGTTTTAGGAAGATTTAAATGACTTTTTATATTATATTATATTATTTATTATTATTTATATTATTATATTTTATTTCAGGTCTTATTTCTGACTCATTCCACATGTTCTTTGACTGTACGGGTCTCCTGGCTGGACTGGCAGCTTCTGTGATTACAAAATGGAAGGCGAACGATCGCTACTCTTATGGTTATGTGAGGGCGGAGGTGATCGCCGGCTTTGTAAATAGCTTATTCCTATTATTTATTTCGTTCTTCATCATGTCCGAGGCGATCGAAAGGGCTGTCGAACCGCCCGAGGTGAGTCTTCTTCACTTTTCACTACTATGTCTTATCAGTAGCACACAATTTACGTCAAAAATAGACATCAGACACCCAATTCAATGCGCGTACATTGATAAATTACAAATACTATTCAACAGGAGTCATGTTAAATGACCCAATTAACATGAAATTAGTTTCATGTATTGTTTAATAACATTAATATTAATTAAGTTTAGCTGTAGTATGTATATTACTATAGAATGTTATACTTCATTTAGACTGTGAAATTTACCTTTAGACTTATAAAATAATATCTATTATTGGTTAGAATTAGATTAGATTAAAAAAATAATTTTCCTTATATGCTATATATGATATATAAAAAAAAACGCAAATTGTCTAATATGTTCTTATGAAATATGAAACATACGAATATTTAGTTCTAATAAATAATGCTATAATAGTTATTTAAACAACGTGTAGGAAAAATGAACCATAATTAAACCCGAGTAGATTTCTAAAAACTCATTTCATTCTTTTTCTAATAGATACGAGTGTTTAATTATGTGTTTTTCCAACCAGTTTTTTACAAAATTTTATACAATTCACATATTTATTAGCTATTTTTCCGCGAAATATGAAGTAAAGAATAAGAAGACAATCCAGTACTAAATTAAGGTCCTAAACACATACAACTAAGGGAAGAAGTTGTCAAGTGAATAGAAATTTAGATTTCAATGTTATCACGGATATAGAGCACCAAGCACTGTATCACTGATATTCCTATAATAGCACTTATCATTTAAACCACATTTAGAAGCCAGAACCAACATTTAGGACAAATTTTTCTTTTTGTCATTTAATGTGAAAAAATTAAATTGATTAATAATTCATGGCCTACTTTATTATAGAGACTTGAAATATGTCAAAGTAAATTTTCATTATACGCTACTACGATCAAAAATTAAAATATTTAGTAGTTGAATTTTGGTACAAAGTACTAATTTTGTGTATTTA
The DNA here is from genome assembly GCA_001014945.1 of Clogmia albipunctata. NCBI lineage: Eukaryota > Metazoa > Arthropoda > Insecta > Diptera > Psychodidae > Clogmia > Clogmia albipunctata. The sequence continues at coordinate 1,940 of JXOV01017947.1, read as the reverse complement.
CACGATTTGTAATTAGCTGCGGGTATTGAATTATACTTTTTTCAACACTGTACGATTTTAAAACAATTGTTAGAGGAAGCATTGGCTACTAAAATATAAACATTTCTTAACAGAATTGTATAAAATATATAAAAAGTATTTGACCGCACTGTCATTCCTTGTTTTGATTTGATAATTTCGTTACACAATTCTATTCAAGTAGTTAAATACTTGTAAGAATTAAGACAATATTTTTTGGTTCCAATGAGCAAAATACCCATTTATCCGAAAATGCGAATTTTCTTACCCAATTCAGTAAAAATCCAGTTCTCAATTGAAGTCGAATTGGTGTCTAATGGTTCTAAAACAATGAATGATAGCGCGGCTGACGACGTCACACATTCAGCATTTAAAATCTCAACAACTTAAATAGCAGAGATGTTGCGGATGTCGATTTTTTCAATTGCGGGTTTTTCAATACCCACATCCGCGAATGCGGATATTTGAAATTTCATATAAAAATCATACTAAAAAGCATATTTGTTTAATGCAAAAATAACACTAGTAATTTTTACAACTTCAGAACATATTAAATAATCATATATAAAAACTATTCTAACATATTATATTTCATGAAAAGCAAAATGTATAGCTTTGTTAGACATCCGCATCGTCTAAACACCCGATGTTGCGAATATTCGCAACATCCCTGTTAAATAGCATTAAGAGGCTTTGAAAAATCTCATATACATATTTTTTTAAATAAAAAATTCAAAGAATTATGATTTTGTTAATATATTTTTAAAAATGTATGTAATGTAATGTAAAATTGGACCAAACAACCCATGACTGAGTTATAGCCCTCACTCATATATATAAATACATATGAATGATCACCGGACCGTTGCACCATCGTGATTCCTTGGAGTGATGGGTGCCGCCCATCGCCTCCTCGGCGTTTTCACTATCTACTTTTTATAAAAATTGAAAATGAAAAATTTATAATTACTTTTAAACATTAGGATTGATTAGTGCAAAAGTAATAGTTTCATAGTTATTTTTACAATTTCAAAATGCAAGTCTTATTAAACACAGGACCTTGTTTTTAAAAAAAATTATAGAAGCTCCTTATTCTCGTTTCCCGTATTGGCTGTTTAATTACTTGCAGATGGAAAAATTGAGACACAATCACTTTATTCTCGGCTACATAATCTGGTTTTGCTAGATTTAATCGGAATGTGTCCACCAAATCATATTGGATAATGATGGATTGTGTACTGGAAGAAATTTAACACAGCATAATATACAAAATATGAAAGATTCATTAGAAGAACTGTTTCTTTATGAAAATTTCAATCTTTTTTAACCAATATCGAAGTCATAAGATCATAGTTAGTCAATTCAGTAAAAATATATTTTAAAAAATAAACCCGTTAGCTGGGCCAAGAAATTTGTGTTATATATTTACACGACACAAATACTTCTTCACATGTCATATATAATCACAAATAATTTTAAATTAATTATTTTATGATAACTGCCACTATGTTATTTATTTTATTTGCCGAAATGTCAATTATTAGTTTATAAAACTGCCACCAACGTGTCGATTTAGAAGAAACAGTCACAAACACATTTAAAAATTAAAGAACGGCAAACTAACATTTGCTGTTACTTTTTATGGGGCTCTACTAATTTGTATGAAATTGACACAAAATCAAGACATTTGTCCTTCTTGCGGGTTTATCTTATTGGTTTTTATACACTTGTTATTTTAAAAAATCATATTATTTTATTTCTATCCCAAACTAGCCCTAAATCCTTCCCTTATACTGTGTTTGACTTATACTGNTGCCCTCGTGAGCGGTGCCGAATGGCGGGTCGTTGGCACATATATCCTATCCACCCCCCTTATAACAAAAGTTTATAATGAAAACGCCTACGTGAGGAGAAGGCAGTGG
>JXOV01017938.1:0-16694 GCA_001014945.1 Clogmia albipunctata | reverse complement strand
GTTAACACTTGTAGGACCAAATTCTTTTAATGGAATTTTTCAAAAGCAATTGGCACATTGTTCGCCATATATTCTTGATAACNTTATTATTATTATTATTATTATTATTATTATTATTATTATTATTATTATTATTATTATTATTATTATTATTATTATTATTATTATTATTATTATTATTATTATTATTATTATTTTCTCAAACCAAGTTACAATATGATCTGAAGCATTAAAAAATCTCATTTTAGAAGGTATTTTATCTTAATCTTTTATTTATGTTTTTATATTTAAATTATATTTTATCGATAGATTATCTCAATCATTCGAAATTTTAAACGTGTAACTGCATATTATATACAATAATATATAATCACATGTCCAAAATTCTTACGAAAAGTTTCCATAACTATAAATCTTATACGAGTATATTACCATACCTTTAAAATTATTTAAATTGCATTTCGCATCTTGGATTCAACACCTACGATGAAACTATACAACTTTTATGGACTTAATTGAAATTAACACTACAATAATAATTTTGTTAAATAATGGGCACTTAAAAACAGATGTACAGATGAGCAATAAACGTTCAAAGTTATTGTCTCTGTCATTGGTTTTTGAAAATAAATATTACATAATTTTAAATTCATAATTATGAGTCAGGAATTTTTATATAAAAATTTAAACGTTATGTATAATAGAGCTTTAATTCTAATGTATAAAGAAATATATATTTTTAATTCTGAAGAATTTTTGAATGTTAATCATGAATTTGGAAACTGGATATTTTTCTCCAGATTTTATGGCATTTAAAATGAATTTGGTAAATTAATAAATGAAATAATTTTCAAAATATTAAATTATCTGATTTCAAGATAGTAATGATAAATTTTAACACATTTATCTGAGGAAATAAAGACATTAACTCTAGTTAACTGTGCGGCTTATTCAAAGGGCCAGTCTTTGGCCATTAAAAAGGCGTTTCAATCAAATACTGTGTAATTCAAGTGAAATTTATTACACACATATCAAACAAATTATCAAAAACATCTTTGGCGAAGTGGGGCAATTGAATTCGAGTGTAAACAAATCAGCCTTATGGATGAATAATATGCATATCAAATTACCCATCAATGTTATGTAAAGCATGTGGTCTGCTGCCACAAATCGCTTTACCATATTCCAATCTGATGGTGGTGGTAAAATGGACGATGATTATCAGCGTCGGATCAATGCAATTAAAATCAACAAACTACGAAAAATGACTGTCTGTCTGTGTCCCATATAATTAACCGTTTATGTAATCGGACAAAATTCGAGCAAATGATCTACATAAAAATTCAATAAAAAAAACCAACAATACCGAAGCAAAAACTGCAAAATAATTGCACTGAACTGGCATGCGAAATATATGTATAAATAATTCAGCGGTCAGTCAAGTACAATTAAATGTTATCAACAAGTTTCTGGCTATGTTTCAAAGCAACAAAAGTGTGTGTTTGAGCTTTTAAAAGGCCAATGTCTTTGGCGAATTCCCGCACCTCAGTCGCCTTCACACCAACTTTGCACCTGACCATCGATGTTCGGCCACAACCCCCACAGTCCCGCGATAATCGATCCGGTTTCCGATTATCGGAAATGCCCCGCCAAATTCACTCCAAATGACGTGCAAAAATCAGCATTTTTTCGCCAATTTACGTTACCACAACATCACAACGAGAGATGGTGCTTCTCAAGTCAATGTCAAGAGGGTGATCGTGACTCTAACACTTGTCCCACTCAACTGATCTTCATTATAATCATTCCAATTTAAAGAAACTCGTTCCCCGGAGTGTATTCAAACTCAAATTTCAACCTGATTTTGTTTGGCCTGTGATATTAAAGGCTGTTCTTAATGGCTTTCAAAGATAAAGAATTTTTTCAGTTTCATTTTAAAAAAAATAAGAATATAAAGGTGTAGAAGGTATATATATAAGGTGCTTTATTTCTCAATACAAATATAAAAAAAGGTATGTGTTGTTAAAATGAATTAGATTTAATAATATTATGAGTTTTTGTAACTGATAATTCAAACTAATTGCGCATATTACTAACATTAAAGTGGATAAACCTATACTGCTTTAGTGTGCGGTGCTGAATGGTGGGTCTAATTGCACTTTTACGCTAACATATCCTACGCTATTGTTTTTTCCATATAATAGACATAGCTAGTAATTATTAGTAAAGGATTAGCAGTGCAAGGAGTAAACATCGTGAACAGCGGGCAATTCTTACAAAATGTTCATATTACTATTACTAACATTATTATATATTAGCCTTGACGTTGACAATCCTTAGTGAATCATAGACTGTTAACGCCATCGTGATCTCTCTGGCCAAAGTCATCAGTTTTTGGGCCGACATCATTCTTGTTTCCTTTTGAACGGAACTTCTCGAAATCATCTTCGGTCTTTCACGCGTTCTTGATTTCAAACATTAAACATAATCTGTAAAGTCGTCAGACTTATACTGCCCAAGTGTACGGTGCTCAAAGCGGTCACTTGGACACTTTCATCCTTTCCCGTTTAAACGCGGGCTCCTCAGATTATATAATATAATCCCCGAGCAGAATCCACCAACAAATAAGAGTAATAATGATATGATGAGAACGTTTTTTTATTGATTTGATTCAATGAAATTAATTGACTTAAGAGACTTGTAATTTGACTGTCAAATACTTATAAATTTGATTCTTGATACTTAAAGAAAACAACTATTTAACAGTGTATAAAAACAAACAAGAATCTTCAAACAAGTATCATATCTCTCCTTTTGTTACTAAATTTGTCTTAGAAGTACTTCACTTACGATCATAACTATTTTCTACTTCTACACAAATAGTCATTTTCAAGAGTAGAACAAACACTCATAAGTTCTTAGTATCCATTTTATCAAAGAAGATCCGGTTCATGTTATTCTAGCAAATCCAAGAATATTCTTTGAATCATCATAATTATCATTTAATCTAATTCTAATTTGGTAATTAAAATAACAAAAAAATGATTACAGAATATCCATAAAATTCTAAAAATTCTGTTGATAATTAAAGTCTTGTTATTATTAATAAGAAGTGAAACCATTTAAATATGAATTCTGTGAAAAATATGATTTCGCCAAAATCGACTTCCGGAACCATATTAGAACAATTGAGTTTCCCAAAGGCTCCCCACACACAATCGAGAGACCTCAGCTCACTGAACAAGAAACGTGTTAATTAGTGAATTTTATTTTCGTGAGAATTGGTTCCAGCCGAAATGGCAATTTGTGTTGAGAAATTCTCATATTTTACAGAAAATGCCCTTGAATTATAAAATAGAGACCCCATAAAACATGAGACATATTAAAATGAGCTCTAAACAAGAACTTGAACCAAATTCCTAAATTAGTAGATCACTTTGGCTTATTAAATGTTAAATCATCAAGCGGAATGGCTTAAGTGTTTAGCAGAGAAAAACACAACTTAACACGTCTATAAATGGTATAATTGCATAATGTTCATGTTTAATTTTTTATAAACAATTTTATTAGCAAACAGATTTTGGCATAGTCTTTCTAGCGGTGTTAAGTTTATGAAATTAATTAAATATTTCTCATAATTTAATTAGAGAAAGATCTTTACAGTAAGAGATATATTTAAAGTTCATTTTTAAAAAAAATTCCTAAATAACAACTATACATTTAGGAAATCTAGCACTAGCAAATTTGTATTTTTTATAATTTACAAAATCTAGATTAAAAAAATATATGTTTTACTAATAAAAAGCTTTAAAAACACTATTTCCTACAAATACAACAGGCATCAATAAATTTTCCCGAATTCTGTTTAGTGACTGGCAGTTTTTCGAAATCAACAAGTTTGTCACGAGTTTTATAATGGACATATTATTTATTTTGAAAAACACATTCAAAATGGGAATTTATCTTTAAACGCTGTTTATTCAAGATCTTTAAGATGGGTTTGTAATCATAGTAAGATGAGTACAGATTTTATATAGAAATATACTTCATTTGAATTTGTATGAAAAGCTCAAAATTGTTTGGCATTATTGGTTGCATGTAAAACTATAACAAGAATTCGTGAGTATCAACCATTTGCCCTTTGTCGTTACTAAAGCTTAATACTTTTTCTTTCTACAAAATCATATTCTAATTTTTTCCCTAAACATTTATTTCATCATAAAAAGTTCTGTTTTGGGACACGTTTCGTAAAAATACCGTTAAAATAAATTGCTATTTTGTCATATAGATTATAATACGTTTAAGAAAATATCAATCAAATATTTATATAAAAATCAATTTAATTATTAATATTTTGATCATATTTATTTCATTAATAAATCTTTATGAAAGTTGACAAAAAGTAATAATTTATATTATGTTCTAAGTTCTAATAGGAATATATATAATAATATATAATAGGAAGATTAAAAATTATTTGTTCGTCGACTAAGGACAGCGCGAATATGGAGAATTTAGGGGAAATTAAGTACCGGCTCATAACCAATGTGCTAGCACATCAGGCTGCCTCCTCGGAGGCCATGGGCTCAATCCCTGGGCGGGTAGGATTGACTGGGTCCTTTCAACTGGTCTAGGTGCTATTAATTGACTTATAATACACTGAAAACAAATAGTCACCGAAATGTCGAAAACCCGTTGGTTGAGGTTGAGATCCACCAGATTCCTTACAGGGATTGAAAGGGAAAATTTAATTCTTAAGTACCATACCTTATTAGATTTTAAGACATAAACAAAAGTATAAACTATTTTAATTTTAAAAGTAACTACCAAAACCGAAACCCCATATGAAAATATTCATTGCATATTATCCAATTAAAACCTTAGACTTATTTGAAAGAAACATTCTTTTCTTCGTGATTTAAAATTTCAAAAATAAAAAAATGTGTAACACTATTATATGCAAGAAAATAATACATTCTATTCATAATATGTTTTCTTTAAAAAATAATTTGCAATGATTATAAACGAAAATACCTTGTTCATATCTAAATTTAGAACAAATATTTTTATGATCTCGTTTAGTAATAAAAATTCTTCATTTTCAATATTCCAGATGCAGCAATCTAGAGTATTCCAGTTTATAATCCTGCTGGTGGCGTTGGTGTTTTCGATAGGGTCGAGCAGTACAAATTTTGCAGCGGCAGAGCCAAAGAACGAGAACGTCTACACAGTGACTCCAACCACTGTTTTAGCGGCTAATCTAACTTATATTAACACGGCGGAGATCCGCCAGAAGAGCAAGAAATACTCGACGAGCTACAGTGACAGTGGCGGAGAGGAGGAGGATGTGAAATTACGAGAGCAGCAGCAGCAGCTTTTAGGAGCTTTCAAGAGGTGAGAAAACTCTGTCGATGCGAATTATGTGATCGAAAGATTAGTGGAAATATGTGTATTTTTGGTTATTAATTTTATCGAACGTGGGCAAGAGATTAGTGGTTTCCCTCCATTGAAGACGCGCGCGTCCAATGGACAGAAAATGGATAGAGAGACGTGACGAGACCACATTAGCATAGCCACAAATCGCTCAAATTTCCATAATTTCGAATGTGTGAGCGGCGTCGTCGCCCGCATTTTAAGTTAAAGTAAAAGCGAATTTCTTTTTGGAAGACTGAAGCAAAAACAACAACAAATGGATAAATAAAAACAACTTGCTAAATGTGTTTGATGCAGCGAATAACAATTAAATAACTACCTTTTCATTGCGACCTCGAATACTGTCGCTGATCTTACTCGCCATCAAATACTACATATGGCAAAATCCTATTTTTCTTTTTAATGATGATTCGTAAGAAAATCGGATATTTCTTCTCATGAAAGTGAAAACTGAATATTTTTTTCAAATACGCAATGATTTATGCATTTTCTGGTTTTGCATTTTTGACATTTTCATAAATCTTCGTTATGAAATTCACATTAATGGAAAGACTGCTAATCATTTCATGGTCAAGACTTTACCGGAAATTTTAAATTAAAATCCAATATTAATTTTGTTAAGTGCATTAGGTTTTGAAATATTAAATCTTTTACTTTATTACGAAATTCTAAACTAAAATTATAGATTTTACTATAATATAACTTAAATATATTAGAAACGAATAAATGTCCAAATCGGATTTTCCATAAATATGTTCTATATATATTCTTCTGTAATCTTTATTTATTTTCAATGAAATGTTTTCATTTTCTTTAATTTTGTCAAATGCTTGATTTAGTTTCACATACCATAAAATATTGACATTTTATTTAAATTTGTTAAAGTGGCTAAAAATTGAAGATCACGAAAAGCGGAGTAGAGAAGAACGCATTTTTGGAGACTGTCGCAAGCAAAAACGTACTAATTAGGCCTTCACAAAATACAAGCATCACGATCCACACTCTGTTCGAACGAATAAGCGGATCTTTCACATTTTCGCAAGATCAATGACGCCTAAATTAACGGCTGTTTTAAAATGTCAACTGAAAACTATACATTCATTACTTAATACCATGTCTCTCTTATAAATTACATTTACCAATAAACTTTTTCTGCATTTTTTCTGATTTCGTTTTTGCTTTGCAGCGAAAATAATAATGACCAGAGTAGTTCAACGACAGCGACTTTTAGCCCAGTTGGGTACCAAGAGCCCAGCAGTGCTCAGCCCGGAATTTATCGGATGCGAAAGGTGGAGCGATTAGTTGGGGGCTATTTGCATCACTCCTCGAAAGGCGCTGAAAGTAGAACAAGACTGACCACCAGTTCTCAATCGGCACCGCCACCGACTTCAGCTCCAGTACCAACAACAACCACAACCTTGGCGCCAGAGCCAGCCAGTGTTGAACTAATAGCACGGCGACCAAAGCCCCAATATTTCAACATTCGGCAAAATTCGTCCACAAACAAATACCAGACAATAAATGTGTCCACAGATCGGTACAACAACTACAACAGCGGTGTCAGGAGTAAGATACCGCGCCCTGTTTACAGGCCCAACCTTTCATCGACCTCCACGACGACGACCACGGTCCGGCCAGAGGCAACCAATTCAGCCAACAAACTAAACACGAAAATCTATTTCAAGCGAAAGCCAATAAGTGGCTCTAATTCCACCAGAAGCCACCGAAAGCCAATAATCAAGGTTGCTGGAGTAGCGCCAGAGAAGCAGACAACAAAAACGACAGCCACCAAATTGGAAGATGATCTCCGATTAAACAGTGACGAGCAGCAAAACATCCAACGGCCGATTCGCGTTGAATTGGCAAACAACTTAAAGGTGAAAGCCCCCAATTACAACTACCATAGCGATTCCCTCGAAGATGCCGCTTTACTGGAAATCGATTCGCTGCACAACGGCCTTGACAATTGGGATAATGGCTTGTTGAGGGCCAGTGCTGGGGCAGGCGCAGAGAGTTCGGATAAGAAGCCTGAGAGTAAGAAAACATTATCCGACCAAGTTGCAGAAGGAAAATATGGACTGATTCAAAAGGAACTGTTCGAAAAACCAGTTGAAAGACCAGGAATTCTAAGCTATGCTAAGAACCCTGAAGTACCCAAGGATTCCGAGAAGAACCTTGGAGGATTAACAGAAGAGGACATTTGGCTAGCTGAAGATCACCTATTAGTCTTAAAAGGAGGTGGATTAGCTCATAATGAAAATCAAAACGAATGGAAGCCTATAGATTCTTATGAGGCTCCTAAGCGTCCTGTTAAGATTCCAAAGAATCCGAAAGTACCCCCACCATTTCCCGTCCAGCTCGACGAGAATGGGCCGGTTCAATTTATCGGACAGAATCAAGTTCCGTTCTTCCATCCGTTTGCCAACGAGTCGTTACTTCAATACCCCGGTCCGTTCGGTCCGCCCCCGGGTAATGGTTTCGATCCGCAAAACCTTCCTCCCAGGCCGGGACAGAACCCGAATTCTCAAACAGACAACGGCTACCAGTACCCGCCCCCGATTCCGCCATGGAACTACGGTAACAACGAGACGTTTGCCAACCCGTTCCTAAACCAAGGTCCTCCCAACTTTGGACCTCCACCTCCTGGCTTTGGAGGACCTACCCGGTTCCCGTTGAACGGATCCTTAGAGAATGTGAACAACACAGCTGATTACTTCGATGAAGATGATCCCAGTCTTTATTATCCTCCTCCCTACAGTTTTGTCTATAAGAGTAACTATACGAACCCTGTTCCTCCTGGACCATTAGTTCCTGGCATAGTCCTACCACCACCTCCTAACTTCTTTGCAAGATTGGAGCCAACTACAAGCTCAGCTAATCGAACAGCGACCAAGAAAAGGCCTATCAACCGAATTCCGATCGTCAGACCTCATAAAGTTAATCCTGTTACTCCCCAAATTACAAAACTTACAACTACAAATTTGCCTCCTACCATAAGACGACCTACTACAACAACTCAGCCAACTACCACATCAACCACAACTACCACACCACTTCCAATTCTTNGCCTATCAACCGAATTCCGATCGTCAGACCTCATAAAGTTAATCCTGTTACTCCCCAAATTACAAAACTTACAACTACAAATTTGCCTCCTACCATAAGACGACCTACTATAACAACTCAGCCAACTACCACTTCAACTACAACTACCACACCGCTTCCAATTCTCCCCGTTGTTACCAAACAAAAGGTGTACATTCCTCACTATAAGGATCAGGAGAATGTTGTCGTGAACTATCAACCTCCTGTATATGATGTTCCTATAAAACCACCTGTAATTCAGGTCCCAGTTTCGAAACCAATCCAACCGACAACCTTCAAGACTGTTACACAATTGAAGAAAGTCAACGAACCCCTTATCAAATTCGTTCCACAAGTTAGAGATCCACTTCCACCAAAGCATGCCAGCAATCCTATTTACTTTGAATACTTTGACGCTGGCAAGGTGCAACCTAACACCAATGTTTCTCCAGAGCCAAACTATATTCCATTAGATCAAAACGATCCTAATCAGCAGGTGTATGACTATGATTATAACAAATACGTGTACATAACACCTAAACCGGAAATTAGGCCTAATGGAATAGACCACAGTAGCCCTTCGAATGATATTGTCTACGATCAAGTACCTCTGGACCCTATCCAGACGTTTAACCATGAAATCGAGACTATTCGACAAACTATCAAATATTACCAGAGCCAACCACAGGTAATACCTATTTCTAATGAGAATTCTGGTGAAGAAAACTATCCTAGTCAAGCTCCTAGGACTCCTAAGGCAAAACCCGTAGTTCAATATGCTTTTGATGTAACAGAAAGCAATGTTTTAGGAGAAGTCTCTAGCACGATAAGTCCTTCAACGACTCCTAGTTATTTTAAGTCTAAAGTTACTCCATCTCAAATAGATACTACGCCTTTCAAGCCAATGGTTCAGTATAGTGCTCCATTGGGCTCTCAGGCTGACAAGGATGGCTTTAAGCCTTTCCCTCCATCTACATCAAATTATTACTTACCTGTATCTACTCCCCAATCTCCTGTTAGTTCAACAACCCCTAGACCACACTCTAAGCCTACAAAAACTAGATCTAGACTCTTGCCTATTAATAAGCTTCCTGTCTCACAGGCTCCTGACGATATTTACAATATCGAATTTACAACTACGTCAAACTTACAAAATCCTAACGCTTATAGGGAACTTCAGTATCTAAGAAATATTAGACCCTATCAAAACTACGATCAGCAACAATATACTGGATACTATTATGATAGACCCCAAGAGAACAGAGACTATTATCAACAAGGTCCTATTACGGATCCTTATATGAAACAAATAGCTGCTTTAAGGCAAAAACTGAGACAATACCCAACTCAGAATAGTAACTATCAAGAATTCTATCAACATCCTAACTATCATCAACTCAACAACTCATCTCTTAAGTACCAATCTACTAGTAGAAGACAACCTAGGCCTAATAGTCAATTTGTAGAGCATCCATCAACAACGCCCAGTTATAATCAGTACCAAAACCTCTTAGGGCAGCCTAGACCTACAAATGCCCAATACTATTCTTCTAGGATTCAAAACTTGCCCCAAAGTCAACAACAGCAGCAACAACAGTTTGTGTCCCTTAACAATGATATTAGAGTCAACTACAAATATCCCTTGCCTGCTGCCAATCCAGATAGCGAATTTTTATCGCCAGAGTTCTTAGAACAGCACAATAATCAGCAGCAGCAAGCTAACAATCAAAGACCCTTCCAAACCCCATACTTTCCTTCAGGCCAGGGACAATTTCCACAGCAGTCTCCTCAGAATCCCTATCCAGGCCAAGTAATTCAATATAGATTACCGGGAGACCAGGCACATGTCTATTTCATAACACCACAAGACAGAAAAAGGAGAAATTTTAAAAGAAATGGCACTGTATGAATACTATGTTATTTAACGAGTCGTTAGGCCGAGTAAAATGTGATCAAGTATTGTTATTTAAAGTAAAAAGCCTCCCCATATCACCATATTATAAAGTATATCTAATATAATTATTAGTTTTAATTAGCAGATTAAATAAGCAACAAAAAGACAATTGAGCAAAAAAAACAATTGCGAAAAAAACAAAACTTCATTCAACATTTTCCAGCCAACTATTAGAAATGTCATTTAAAACGCCTACTTCAATTACTATATAAAAATATTGTAATAAATTTATTTAATATTGTATTATTTTTCGTAATAATGTGATTTATATGAAATTAAAATGAATAAAAAAAACTGAAATGAATATCTTTCATGTGTGTTGCAAATCTCATCATCATCGTAATTGACCAAATAATGACAAATGAGGTCGTTTTCAATTTTGAAAAGAAAACCGAAAGTTTAGATCAATTTTATCGTTCCTCGAACCATCAAAGTGGAGAGACAGACAGACAGAGAGAAAGAGTTCATACCAACTAGCAACAGGTAAGTTGCACCACCACCAACTAGGTAATATTCTTAATTATGAATTATGAGCGGTAATTTAAAAAACAACAACAAATTTCCCTAATTTCTACCAAAACTTTGCCGAATTTTACGCTTTGTTGACTCCCAGAGTCAGAGAAAGCGAAATTGAACCCGCACCCGTAAAGATTACACTAATATCTGACAAGAAGAGTGAATATTTTAATTAGTTTGATAAACTGTTTTGCCTTTAGATCAGCTTATCATAATGAAGATCTGAAATCAATTTGCATAATAAACGGAGATATTAATTTTCCGTTTTCATGTTATCTGGATATCTAACCAATGTTATTATGTTTTATTAGTTTTCATCGTAAAATAGTTGATCAGATAAAACCACATTGATGCACCAATTTAATTATTAAAATTTTGCATTTTCACTTTTTTATTTCAAATTTCTTCCATAGATTATTCTATAATAGTTATTTGTGCTACAAGGGTGTAAAGTCAACTGTTTTTTAACGGGTGAAACGAGTGTGAAACATTCGAGCCGAAGGCGATTGTTTTATCGTTTCCGAATTAAAAAACAGTACTTTAGACCCAAGCAGGACATAACGTTTTTTGCACTCCCCTCATGAGCATTGAAATTTTTACAAATTCACATTAAATTTCATTATTTACAAAGAAAATTACATGTTTCACAAATGTTTCAAGTGAAATCTTATTGAAATAAAAATTCAAAATTTTCACTGAGTGCCTTAAAGTGAAACATTACGAAACTCAAATGGATATCGAAAAGCGTATGTTTCGATACGGGAGTGCAAAAACATATAAATAACCTTTTCGTGATTTTTGCCTTAAACTAGTACAATTTTTAGCACATGTAAAAAATTAATGTTCCTAATTTTGAACCATGATATAATGGTTTAGTTATTTTGGTCTACATATATGTTTTTTAATTTAATTCATTCCGGATGATATAAAACTTTCCGATCAAATAATACTAAAAGCAAACAAAGAATGCACTCTTCAGATAGAATAATCTTGGGAGAGACGCCATAGGGGGAGATAATCCTTACTTCCTTTAATTAAGGGTGGATCAAACATAAATGAATATTTTTTTCTGTATTTGAAAACTCTTAAAGGGAGCTCAAAGTCTTGGCAATACTTCTTCGACTGATATTAATTTTTAGTGTTATATTTAAAAATCAATATTTATTTGTTAAATTTTTATGTTAAGAATTTCGTGCTTATGGTTTCGTTTATCATATATTATATAAATATTGAAAAACATTGTGATTTTTAGTTTAAAGTCAAATAACACTTTGTTGTTATTGATGGCAATTTTGTGCTTATAATTTAAGCGCAATGGCATATCTCAATTTGGGAAAGATACCATGGTTTTATTTATTCGTAGATAATCTAGCATTATATTTTTATTTAAGGTTTTTTTCTTTAGTAACAATGGATCCAATAAACCGAAAAACCCTACTTTTGGATTATTTGAATTATTATTGTTCTTGTCAAAAAAGGGTCTCATGAGTCTTACAAAAATACTTTTCAAATTGCAATACTTATGAAAAAAGAAATCTGCACCAAAAAGAACTAATAGAAATTGTACCTCATGTAAAAGGATTAAATTCCCTACAAAATTGACCATACATAGTTTTGGAATGGGGCTCTTATTCATTTGGGAAGAAACAAAAATGATTAGGTTGCACAATTTTACCTTATGTTTGTTAGATAAATTATTTCTGCTTATATTTTTGACTACCCTCATCAAAAGATTGTTTAAAAAATGCCTCATAGTGCTTTATGCTCTTTTTGTTCCAGAGGTCTCAAAAATAAGGTGCGGTTATAACCTTAACTGATAGTCTATATACTACAGTATTTACACCAATTTACATATTTTTCAATTCCACAAAAAGCAATCTTATTTTTATGAATCTGAATTTGAAAAACCCTTAATGAGAAAGGCGACAAAGTCAATACACTTTAAACAACCACTTTATATTATAATTCCTTTTATTATTCAATTGGCAACTTTGAACGCACAAATTTAATATTCAAACCAGTGAATGCTAATCAGTTTCGTGGCTGCGAAGTAGGTCATCGCAGTTAGAAGTGCATAGTGGGCTACTTGAAGAACACGGTATCTGACTTTTGCCCTCGGAATCGATTCTGGCTCTTGTTTCACCAAGTATTTTCTGCCTCCGATCAGACAATACTCCAAATATGAATAGTAATTAATGAAAGTCGTACATTTGAACGTCTGAAAATCTGCGGGGCTCAACTGCTTCATCATATCGCAAGTGTTAAAGTTCTCAAAGTCAAAGTCGTTTATCACGAAAAACTTTAACGACATTTGTACGTAGATCATTTTCCTCAAGATTCGAGTCAATCTGAAAAGAATGAGAAATTTAATACTTAAATTGTATGCTATATATTATATTTTATGTATAAATAAATAATGATATGAATTAATATTTCATGTAATTTTAAACAGATTTATGGATAAACGTTAGAAAATTATATGAAAAATATTCCAAAAAGTTTATATTTTTGATAGAAACTGGTTTAAAATGCATAAAAACCAGTATAAAATAAGGTTGATAATAGTAACTTATACAACTATGTCAATAAGATAAGGCATACACACTATGGACCTTTAAAATCACAAACGTAGCGAGTGTTTTACAGAAGGGCCGAGCTTCCAAATTAATTGGATGGATTTCTTTCACAGAGGTCATACTTTTATAATTATAGAAGAAAAAATCTCTAGTGCTTTAATGAACTATTTTAAGCACTAGGGCTAGAAAACGTCAGAAAAAAATTTAGTGCCATAAAATCAATTTTATGCAACAAAGATGCATAATAGCTATTATTATTACAAGCCCAAGGGTGTAAAATGAGCCGTTTTTAACCAGGAAAAGAGCGTGAAATACGAGCCGATCGTTAACGGTCCATATTTGAACGATTTTCAGGTACTATTTGACCGTTATAACCACCTGGATTAAAATATTTGTTGCTCAAAATGGCGCTGCAATTTTGACTTTAAAAGAAATTTATTCGTAGATTATAACTTTCTTTTTTTCACTAATGAAATAAAAATTCAAAAGTTTTACTAGTGCTACGAGTAAAAAGAGACCCATTATGAACCTCAAATCGATGTCGAAAAGCTAACCTTTCGCTACGAAAGTCTAAAAATAAAATTATTTATAATACAAAGCCAGTTAGCAAGGCATTATTTAACAAACCACAAATTATTCAAAGAAGAACCGTGTGTCTAAAAATTCTTATCAACCGTATTCTTTACGATGCTTTAGGTATTTTACTTGGGTTAACGCAAGTCGTTGCAGGTTTGTGATTATGGTTTTGACACTAGTACCGAAGAACAAACACGTGTACGTCTTTTATGCATCAAAAATCAATACAATATATTTACCTAATTTTTTTGTTGAAAAGTTTCAGAAAAAAGTCCAAGACCAATGCAGGTAGTAGCTGGAAAATGATGAACTGAATCCGGTAGAATAAAACTGAAGACGTTGTATTGGTGGTGGGATACCAGAGCATATTGTCTAATGGCATTTCTTTCAAAATCTTTAGTCCAATCTCAGAAATCCCCTCATTTGTGCACAAATCCTTTATTCCAATCCCATAATTGAAGATCTTTACTTCATCCAACTGTTCTGACTTCAAATCCTGACCCATTTTGCAGGTAGCAACCAGAATAGAGTTCGTAACGTAGTCGACTGGAACAAAACTCATGTGGTAATCCTTGTTGCCCAACAAAACCCTCGATAGACCCAAAGACGCGGGTAACACTATTCCCACTGGTCCGTTAAAGTTGTCAACCCATCCGACCATAGGCTCTGAGCAGCTAGGTGACACTAGGAAAATATATTTTTAATGTTAAATTAATTATTTGTACCACAAGGATGTAAAGACAGTTTAATTTTATTAAAAATATTCTTTATATGAAATTATCTAAAACATTATTCATTCATCCTTTCGTAAGCATTCAGAATAATTTATGTATTATCAACGCTAATTAACAATAAGGTTGTATGGATCTGTGATGGTATTAATAGTGAAACGTCATCAGCCGGATACCATTCATTTTTTGATTTTGTATGCAAGAAAATTAGCAATAATATTATAACAAAAGACTTTTAAAGTGATTAACTACGTGTAATAACTACTTCAAACATTAATTTTTGGGTCGAATAAGTTGATAATCACTTATTTTGTGCCGAAATACGAACAAAGTCGCAAAAATTCTCTCACCCAATTCAGTCAAAAATTATTAAAATTTTAAGAAAATATCGTTAAATTCAATGGAATCGAGATAACAATATGCATCTGCCTAGTCTTCATTTTAACAATAAAAAACATCAAACAGATTGATACATGTATTTTTCTTCCGGCTGAAGACGTCACCTAAAATCCGGACAAATTATATAATGTTGAGCGGCTTTGTGTATTATAATATTTTAGTTCTGGAAAAGTGCAAGTAATTTGGTTTCACCTATTGAAGGTCTGTGGATGAAAATCGGCATTTCCTTTGCAAATTCATTGACCATGTGTTCTGCCAGTCTTTTGGAAAATGTATAAGTGTTGGGATGAAAATTGGTGAACTTTTTGCATAAAATATCAAACAGTTCAATGTCCACAGTTTCCGCCAAATTGATGGCTTCGCGCCATCCAACGTTAATTGGATACAGTTTTTCTTCGCAGTTCTTAAACTCCGGGTTACAGTAAGCAGTCGAAATATGGGCAAAGATCTTTAAATTCTCCAGTCTCTTCGCCAGCAACAGCACTTCTCTCGTTCCTCTAGTGTTCATCAGAATGGACTCCTTTAAAGGCTCATCAAAACGAACCGTTGCCGCACTATGGATTACAATTGACACATTTTGGATTTTTGCAAAATCTTCATCACTTAAACTCAGTCCCACATCTCGAACATCTCCATTTATTACACACAACTTGTCCAATAACTGGGCGTTTGACCGTTTAATTCTTTCAAACACCACATCCTCTTTTAGTTTTTCCAAACGATCGTTGATTTTTACTCCCCTTTTTGGTCTCATTAACAGGTAAATCCTCTTCAAATTTGAACAGGAAAATAACAGCTTCTCAATTATGGATTTCCCCAAAAATCCTGTTGCACCAGTCACTAATATTTCCTGGCCAGAATAAAATTCAGACACAGACATTTGAGCAAAACCACGATCAACCATTGCCACCAAATGCAAAAATGCACTAAATGCAATTTTTATTCAATGAAAAGGCTTTCCAGAAATAATCCATTTAATTATTCATAAATTTTCTTATTACAAATGCAAAAGATTGAACTCTATTAAAACTATTTGAAATAGAAACCAATGGTTCATGAATAGGTGTTTGCCGTACAATTTGATTTAATTAAATTTATGCATTTTTGTTGCTTAATATTGATATTATGACACTCAATTTTGCTCTGTCAAGTAAAGTAAATAATTCTTTAAAGCACGTGCTTTTTTATTATTATTATATAAAATGTAACCTCCGTAAATGAAATTTATTAAATTTATATGGTCGTCAGTTTTGAAGGGCGTGGNTAAATTTATGCATTTTTGTTGCTTAATATTGATATTATGACACTCAATTTTGCTCTGTCAAGTAAAGTAAATAATTCTTTAAAGCACGTGCTTTTTTATTATTATTATATAAAATGTAACCTCCGTAAATGAAATTTATTAAATTTATATGGTCGTCAGTT
>JXOV01017926.1:0-20573 GCA_001014945.1 Clogmia albipunctata | reverse complement strand
TCAACTCAAAACGCACAGCCTGCTCCTCAAGATGTTTATAATTTCTTAAAAAAATATTATAAAGTAGTTATTTTTATTATTAATAATTAAATTCAGATTAATTTATTAATTCCATCTGTCCATTCTTGTTCTTATAAATAAAACATACAAGCATAGCAAGGAAAAGTTAATTCACAGTTCATTTATTTTTTGGGGAAATGTAGAAAAAGTCTTACCAAAGTAATTTGCACCTTTATGGCCTATCGCTTATGCCAAACTACCAGAAAAATAGTATATTTTACTGCGGAATATTAAATGTCCATAATAAATCTGGACGGAAATAAAACATATTCCACAAATGATATAATAATGACTATTATCCCACCACATCTCAAATGACACGAACAAAATCCGTTTCTGTCTTTTTTTCCTTTTTCTGCTCCCAGGCTATGATATACCTTCTCCTCCACATCTCCGGAATAAATTTCGGCTATGCTATCCGATCCGGATTCTCGTAAAATAGAGAAATGGCTCATTAAAGGTCAATTATGGGATAAAGATCGGCCAATAATTACGGAAGCCAATGTGTGTGCCTCAAATATTGATACATAAATCTTGCGTGTTTCTGCATAATGTTTTTGTGCGCCTTGTTTATTACATCCATTCATCACAATGATACTAATTAGGAGAGGTGAAACAAAGCGAATGTATGCTGCGCCTGTAAAGCGAGATTGCGTTTTGCCAACGAGGTGCTAATTGGCAGGGCCTGGCGTTTCGGTACTTAGTATAAGATAAAGTCATGCAGAATCACTATGCCAAGTGTGAGCCTCTCACATCAAAGTGGCTTAGAGATGACTCGTTAATTATGAAAATTACATTCATATTGGAACCTCACTTTTCAAAATCTTGTTAAAATTATGAAAAATTCGAAAAATTTAATACAAATAAATGATATTTCAAAAATTGTTATGAAAGTGCAAAATTCAACAACTTTATTGGAATAAATATTAAATTTTTCATTATTATTTTTATAAAAAAAACAAAAATTTTGTATAATTAAAGATATAATGGATTTTAATTATATTGGTGTGTTATGTTAATGTAAACATTGATTTTCATNAAAAATTTAATACAAATAAATGATATTTCAAAAATTGTTATGAAAGTGCAAAATTCAACAACTTTATTGGAATAAATATTAAATTTTTCATTATTATTTTTATAAAAAAAACAAAAATTTTGTATAATTAAAGATATAATGGATTTTAATTATATTGGTGTGTTATGTTAATGTAAACATTGATTTTCATTCTTTTACGACAGGGGTCTTCAATTAAATTTTCGTTAATATTTCGGAGTGTATTAATCTTATCTTAATTTTTTTGGCACGAAGAAGGGTCTTATCATTGGCCATCGTCCGCAGTCCGCACTATAAAACAAAAGATTAGGTTTGTTGCAAATAATTAAAAAAGGCATGCGAATTTTCCCATACAGCAATATCGTTTCATCCTTTTACGACAGGTTGCTTATTTTCTCCCAATGCGAAAACAAGAGAGAGTTTTTGATGATTTTTTTAGACTGAACTAGATATAATCTATTGTTCAATATATACAGCGTGAAAATTGGGTCGCTATGTCATAGTAGGCAGTCAGAAATTATCTTTGAAAATCTAAAAACCCATATTTTGAATTATAAGAAAATAGCATAAAAAATTTTTGAGTTTTAAATTAAATATTTAAAATTTAAAGTAAATCATTAGAAACAAACCTAACGACTCGCCCTATTTCCTATGTATCACCAACTACCTGTCAGTCAATGGGCCACTTCTTGTTGGCTCAAAGTCAACTCGGCTGACTCACAAATTACAAAACGATTTAACTGCACTCGTATCATCTCACAGCAGCATTCGGATGCGCCTTTTGCAGTCAGGCATCCAGCTATTCAGAATTTCTACTGATGATGTCGCTTTGGCTCCTCGCTGATGATGGGTGGCATACACGACAGAGTGCCTTTGAGCGACAACCAGAGCCGCCGCCGCCGCGAATGTCGCTAAACAAATGGCCATTCTTTCCCTCTGTGAAACGCCATTAAAACAATATGGGTCGCTCTCTGAAGTATCTTTTATAGCCAATTTATGGCATTTAAATATGACCATTTGTCAACACACTGATTCGCAAACAAAATACTTAACGACATACACATTGTATAATTATAACATTTATGCACGGAACAATAAATTTATGCTATAGAGATTGAAATGATATGTGTGCAGAGAGGAACGACTAATAAAATTGGTAATTAGTAAAGTCAAACACATCAAGATCATTTAATGATTCTCTTATTAAAGTATCACAGTTAGCAGTGTTTTATGTAGATACATTTCATACTGCACTATTGTGTTCGATGAACGAAGTAAAAAGTGCCAATTTAGGGTGAGTAAAAGATAATAGTTACTTGTGCTACAAGGGTGTAAAGTCAACTGTTTTTTAACATGTGAAACGAGTATGAAACATTCGAGCCGAAGGCAAGTATTTCATCGTTTCCGAGTTAAAAAACAGGACTTTACACCCGAGCAGGACATAACGTTTTTTGCACTCCACTCATGAGTAATGAAATTTTTACAATTTCACATTAAATTTTATTATTTACAAGGAAAATTTAAAAATTGATATGTTTCACAAATGTTTCATATGAAATCTTTACTTGTAAAGTTACCATTAACGGTTGGAATTCCTCTTATCCGCTTGGTCATAAGGCAAATGCCTATTCTATTGTGACATGGAACATTTGTTTGCTTTAATTTATGTAAACTAAATTTCTATTTAAAGCAATATAAGTCTATTAATATAATTTACTTTTATTATAGTTAAGCAGATTTATCTTTGATATTTACGTAATGTGCCAAAAATCAAACAAAAATAGTCGAATAATATGCAGATGGCTGTTGAAACGGTAAACATTAAAATTTTAAAACAGGAAACGTTAATTAATTTGAAATATAGGCACGGTCCTATGGCATAGCTGTGACCAATATTTTGTGTAGTTTAAGGGAAACACTGGCGACCAAATTTGTTGAATATTTCATGACATTTTTTTCACTAGTTAAATAAAAATTCAAAATTTTTACTGAGTGCCATAAAGTGAAACATTAAGAAACTCAAATGGATATAGAAAACCGTATTTTTCGATACGGGAGTGCACAAATGTATATTTTTTCTGTGTGTGAAAACTCTTACAGAGCTCAAATCTTTGTCAGCTTTTGTTCAACTAAATTCACTTAGTTTTGGAACTCGCCAAAATCAAGTAATGTGAAAATCCACAAATAATTTAATGTTTTTCTGGTCAAAGAGGGCCTTGTATGTCTTGCAAAAAGTACTATTTAGATTGCAATTGTTACAAAAAAGAAATTCTGCACCAAAAAGTAGTAATAAAAATTGTAACTCATATAACATAAAAAGACTTGATTACCATCTCTCCAAAACTGGTTAGAATAGATGTCAAATTTCCAACTGTCAGTTTTTATTGGATAACCAAAATCTATTAATATGATAATAAGCAATATTAAATAGACTTCAAAGTAAAAAGTATTCTATTCGTCTCTCTTAAGTTTACCAAATGTACGAGTATATACTCTAAATGTAAAACACTTCTTTTTAAATTAAAATTCGATAGTGATTTAAAATAAATTAAAAGATTTATAGATACAAAAATGCAACCACAATCATTCTCATTAAGATCAAGAACCATGCTTAATTAATGTAATCCCAAAAGCTTTACACATAACTAATTGATTGCCATCATTGGGAAATCCCTTTAAAATTCCCAACTAAAACTATTATTTTTTGTTCTTCTTTCTAAGAAGTTTACACTTGTCATAAGTCAAAGTTCTTCTTTCGCAAATTGAAAATGGAAATACTTGAAATGCGAAACCAATTAAATGTAAGAAAATAATTCAAATACATAAGTACTTTTAATATGTATGTCTTCAATTTAATTCGTATGTATGATGTACAGTTTCATTCTTTGATAAATATTAAATTATCGTTTGGAATTGACAAGTCATTCAACGATGACTTGGGTCTATTGAATGGGACTCAACTTTTAATAAATAATAAAGGCATTCATGGTTCTAATGAAATCGTGCTATTAATAGGGCATACAATTGCATTGAATGCAAATATTGATTCCACATAGAGATGTCACAAAGCAGTTCCTATGAACGCATTTGCGAAAAGTAAACGATTTATTAATGCAACGGAGCAAGTCATTGAAAAATTGCAAAATCCATTGCCTCTAATCAGAGTTTCCAGATAGGCCAATCAATGGAGCAGAAAATTTGAACAATTTAATCAGCAGGGATCCTCCCTCGTCATTGGATTGCCAATCTGAATTAAGTGAACATATAGTTATATACGATTCAGTAAATATCCGGCACTTGGTTTTCCTGGAACTTTTAATCTTTTATAGCGATTGTTGTGCACAAATTTCTCAGCTATGTGCAGGTACTAAAACCAAATATTTATATCTGACCAAAAGCTACCAACCAACGTTAGAAAGAGCGTTGTCAACTGCACTGAGGTTTGAAAACTATGAATATAAATAATTTTTTAATTCAAATTAATTTCTAAACAGAACTCTTTATGTAAAAATAGTATTCCCTTTTAATTACTATTATTATTAACTATTTTTTGTAACAATAATTTTTTACACCTTAAAATTTTACTATATGGCCTGTCAAAATCCTTTCTATTGCTTTTTTATAGTTAAAATGCTAGGATAAGTCTTTGGTTTCTCTTTAGCAAGAGAATATAGTTTGAACATAATATATTACATATGTTTAAATTTTTAGTCTTAAATATTCAACTTTAAGACGCGTTGGAATCCTACTTGAAGCACTGCATGCCATTCAGTCAGAGATTACTAATTAAAGCAAATAATTATTATCCGGCGCAAATATTTACCTGCAAATGCCGTCTGTAGCATCAGGAGGCACATTCCATTCAATCGTATCTCCGTTGTCTAGGATTTGGTCCCGAGAGCAGGCTTCTATATTAAATAGCGTCGTGCATTTCCATACAACAATGACATAATACTCATAATAGTCTGAATCCACAGTGTATTGTTCGAATTACCGTTGCCATGTATGAAAATTGCTATGCAAACAATATTAATTCTGGTAGCTTCAATTTGCTTTGGAAATTAAATTCTACTTGTTTCTGGAAATTAAATTAATTAAAAACTATGTTCATGTATCATAGACTCTGTGCTCTCCCTAAGGAGCGTTGAATTTAATCACCTTGGATCGGTTTCACTAATATCATGTTTCTCGAATGTTCTGGAGGTAACAGAAAAGGCAATTGTATTTTAAGTATTTAAATCAATAAATTACAAATGAAATGGAACTCAATACATCAACTGTTATTAAACAAGGGTTACTGCCTTATAAATTTTGGTGAATTTTGGAACCATCAAGTAATTAGCAATAAAATGAGCCCTGATCAGACCGTAATTTTTTTTCTTTCGAATTTCATTACTCGTTTTCACTTACAATATTCAGTTATTAATATTTGTTTAAAAAAATAAACAATAAAATAATATCCCCGGCCTCAAGTGTCGAACAACTAGTATCGTCAATACTATTCGTCTAACTCCAGACAGGCTTTCAAAGCTTGGAATGCACCGAATCGAAGAGATAGACCTAATATTTATATAATATAAGAAATTTGCGACGGCTATTCAATAAATGGATACAGATGAAAGTTATGAAAGGGATGGTATTCTTCGTAATATGTGGGTTCTGTGTCGGTGGCAAAAACTTTTCAATAAATAGACTCTATATACAACCATCTGTTCATGGTACCAATCACATCACAAAAAATAATGATTTATGGACATAATACTCAATTGTCAATTGTAAAAGATTTTCAAATGAATTGATAAGGCATTTGAAAAACTTTGATTACGAAAAAAAATTTAAGGGGTGGTGAAAGCAGTTTTAGTGCACTGTACTATTAAACTGTATAATATTTATTTTATTACTATTCTGCATTAAATAAATGAAACGCCTATGTCCTGTACTATAATTACAATATGTTTTGCATTTATAAAACTTATTAGAATGTCTCAGATTTTGTGTATCCGAAGGGTGTAATTTTATCCCTTATAAAGTTTCTTAAGCTTCTGAACCAAGAAAACTATAGATATTCAATCATAAAAATATAAGACTATCGCTTATAAATAGAAGTATATAGTTTAAATTTCAGATTATTATAATTAAAAATATTATAAAATAAAAAAATTGGTAATGTTAGAAATTTTGGGCTCCGGTGTAAATTTTCATATGGGACCACCTATTATGATAGATAAGCACATAGCATTTTATTTGATAGAGTTTCAGTTAACGAGATCAATTTACACATTGAGATATGGAATGTAAAGTCTTAATATTGTATAAAAATGTAAAATATTCAGAAGTTAATTAATAATTTACCATAAGATGTTAGAAATGAATCAATAAATTTGTGATGAGCTATTGCGGGATTTTTGCAATTCACGGTATATTTTTTTTATAAAACGTCAATTAAATTTAGTTTTTGTAAACAATATATAATATAGTAGTAGTATTGGAAAAATAAATATTCCATCGAATCAAACTAAAAATAGAATTGTCTATTTTTTAATACAAACTGTATAATTACTTTAATTACTCAAATTATTTTTCAATTCTTACGGCTTTATATTCGTTGCTTTATTTTGACAACAACTTGGTTTCCGTTACCCAACTTAGTCCAACACAGTTTCTGATTAAATGAACTTTTTAATTAAAACTGGTAGCCGCCAACGAATTTCATTGTCACCTTAATTAGCGGAAATTACCTGACTCTTCGTCGTCTTTACCTGGTGTTTGGTGTTCTAATCCGTTCTGTAATCCAAACTACGAGTGCCAATGGATAATTAGAGAATCAGACGGGTCAAGAGGAACACTAGTTGGATGATTTCATCCAGCTTTGGTAACTTGCAAGCAGTACTTGGAATTTTGTTATCAGATATTTCCATTTGAAAACTATTTTTTACCTCGAGTCGCATTAAATCGTCGCATAATTCTTGAAATAATTTAATGACGCCAAAACAATAAACAATAAAAGTGCAATTATTCACAGAATCGGTAGTGCAGATATGAATGTATTGGTACTACGACTATTTGAATTTCAAATTTATTGACTACTAATACTTCTTCCGAAGCAGCTTAGGGTTTATATGATACCTGAAGTTTTGTTTACTGTTAGAATGGAACTATTTTATTTAACTTTAAATTGAAACAATGTTTTTTTTAAATATTATTTTATATTACAGAATATTGTTTAAGAAGTTTTGTAATTTAATATTAGACTGAACAACACAAACGGTTAGAGCTCTCACTCAAATATATCATATATACGTACGTTTGAATGATGATCGGATAGATTCCTTGAATCGATAAGTATCGCATAAAGCCTTCATCTTCTGTAAGCATCTTTTCCTATCTATTTTTAATAACAATGTTGGATTGGATAAATGTGCAATCGACTAGCTGTTCGGTTACCACTCACTTGGGCAGGAACAGTCGGTCACATTATACTGAAAGGGTTAAATTGTAGATAGTCAGTTTTAAAGTATAATTGAACTCAATACTATTGTGGTTGTGGTAAAAACATTTACTCGATAATTTACAATATTTAATTATTTAACTCGAAATTATACTTAAAATTTTAAATACCTTTCCTTCTATTCTATATCGAATGGTAACCCTAATCATTCATTGTAAACAGTACAGTAGTTGAAGCTCAGGTATTATTCATAATGGCTGGGCCGCAATTGACGAATTCGTGTTTGGATTAGACGACTATTTTGGAGGCACCTAACATTGGCGGGGACAATGGAGTCGTTGTCAATTTAATCAAATCAATGGGGCTGCTCCCATTGACC
This sequence comes from Clogmia albipunctata, assembly GCA_001014945.1. NCBI lineage: Eukaryota > Metazoa > Arthropoda > Insecta > Diptera > Psychodidae > Clogmia > Clogmia albipunctata. The sequence goes on along the minus strand of JXOV01017926.1, from coordinate 12,629 downwards.
GTGTTTTGGATTATGGCTTTGGCTACTAATCGATTCAATCCATCGGCTGTCCGGGACCGATTCTCTGTCCCCTTTTTTGAGACCAATATGCTCATCAATACGGACTGTGATTAACAATTTACTGGTGCGCCAAATACAAGTGGTGAAATTGGAATCGAGTGACGGCGGAGCGGAGATTTAAGTAGCAACAGAAATCCCTTTGCAAATTCTTGGCTCGGCTTCCACAGAAAATATCCAGTCACAGAAGAGTCGGTCGTCTGCCGAGGAAATTGCTTTCGAGATAAATGTATTTGAATATCTATTAAGAATCAATAGGGAGATAATTTCGATGCGAATTTATTTGCTTTTGAGCATAGAGATTTTATGCAGTATTTGTGTACTCGAATTTAAATGCAATTTAAGAATATCTCAGCCGCACTCAATCTTGCATGTGGACATGTGTTGTTGGGAAATTTTACTATATGGCTGAAAAGAAGAGAGTCCCTTTCTCTCACTCTATGTGTGCAATGCAATTTGGCAACAATCCATGTATCGTTTGCAGTTGATTGATTTATGTGAAATGGGATAGAACATTCCCAGAATACTTATCTACACTCTTTTCATTGTCGTTTTAGTGTCTTTTCCTTTTTATTCGTATTTTAGTCATTTTGCTGCACCGCCTTTCAATTTGCAAATGCCTGTCTAACGAAAGACGAATGCAAATCAGCACTATCGAGTTAAGATTTACAGCTGGAGTGATTAATTGCCCATTTGAGCGCTGTTGATTATGCTGATCATTTGGCTATTAAATGTGCCATATGATGGGTCATTTCTACAAGATCTTCATTGAAGCTTTCAGTTTCAAGTATTCATCTGTTTAAAGTCCATTCATAATTCAATTGACCACCACCACCACTATCGTTACCAGAAGACACACATGATGATGATGAGATCTTTTCCATTGTTAATCGCGTCACTCCTCAGCGAAGTCGACGACGACGACCACCAGCTAAACTAACAACAAAAGACATCACCGCAATTTTATTGTGTATACTGTTTTGTGTTTACTTTTTTTCTCGCTCATAAATATATGTATATTTAAGTTTAACAATATTTTGTCGTCCATATATAAATACAACTAAATAACACGTACACATTTTCCATTATTCTATGTGTAGTTAGAGTTACAGCAACAACAACACAACCACGACAACGATTTACCGCGTGCGGCACAAACGGTGAAAAACGTCTAACGATCAGTCTCGCGCTTACTTGCAACGTCGATCGTCCGACGCTACGCGATCATGTTATATAGTAAATAAAAAGTTCCGAAAAGTAGTAGCCATTGATAAAAAACAAGATATTAATTGAAACAATACTGAATCATCCGCATACACTCGATCATCTGTGACCGGAACGATCTTATTATTATGATCGCGGGAAATGAAAACAAATAATGATCGCAATTGTTGATTCATCATTTATCTTCTGCACGACAATAAATAAATGCAGATGATCGTTTTCGGATCGCCGAACCTTGTTCATTTTTCCGCTCGCTTTGTGTATAATTCTGACCGCCTTGAACATATTTTGGGGATTTTAAAAATATAACCGTCCAAATTGACAAGTGACATGCCAAAACAATGTGTCAATGCGGTGATTTAGTGACGATCCTTCAATCTTCCGGCGGGCTCGCATTATGTGTCTCTATGCAAAACAAAATATGTGAATGAAAAGTAGTGGTTTCGTGAAGCGATAAAAGTGGTTAGCAAAATTAATCTGTGTAACGATAAAATATTATAATAAAAATAATTGTGATTATAATAGCAAATTGCCAACGTGTGCTATTACTTTAGTCCTCTACACTGTTTTCACATCTCTGGTGCTAACTGTTGTAGATTTTATTTTGTGGTAGCACTTTTTTTTAATTTGTAAAAGTTCGAAAATAATCTCCTGTATATAAAAATTCCATAAAGTTCTATTTGGTGTCATTTTTATTATATTATAAATCTTTTGTTTTATAATTAACCTCCACATCTTATTTCTCTTAGTTATTAATCACCAACCGAATAATTATAACAGTTGAATAAATAATTCGATAAATGTGTGAATTTATTAAGAAAAGTTCAGTTGATTCTTTTTATTATCGAGTACCTCTATCAACTCCCATGGAAATTGAATCCGTTTTGTGATAACAGTGCTAATTTCGGAAAATACCGTCTCTGTTATTTTTCGCTTAGTTAACGTCTGGATAAAGTGTTTCGACAACAAGATATATATTTTTTCGCATATTTCCTGTCCATCTTGATTATATAGTTGTGTAAATATATATTACATAGTTCGTTTAGTGTGATTCTGTGTGCTTGTGTCTGTGTTAATCATCAAAACAATTTACATCTTTATAATCTGTGTGTTTCTTATAAAAAAAAATCTGACTACGAATCCGTCGTCGATCTCTCTGGATATATCAATTGTGCAAATCTTCTATTTCTCAACATTAATAATAATGCCAATAATGAAAAGCCGCACGAAATCGTCGTCATCGGCCGGCTCCTCACCTGGATCGCTGGCCAAGGGTTCCGGCAATGCCGCCTATCCGTCGATCAGCGCCGCCTATTGGCTTCCCGCTCCCAATCCCACACCGTACATGGTTCCAGGTAAGCCAAAAACATCCATCACCACTTCCGGCGACAACAGCCCAGGTGGATCTTGTCCCCCCGGCAGACTCTAACACGGTGAAGTCCATTACGTAATCCGAACATGAACGCAAATACCTTCCATAGGTCGCAGCTATCATTGTGCAACGAAAAGCGTCATTTAATTTGATTTTCCACAATTTGTGCCCGTGTGGCAGTGTGTGCGCAAAACTTAACAGTTTACGACCGCCACAAAGTCCCATTTTTTGCACCGGGTTGCATCGATTTTATGCATCTCAAAGTACGAGTATTATTGCAACGCTTCCGAGTTCAATTTAATAGAGTTCCTAGCTCTTCTTTCTTCAACGATTAATACTATTGATGCATTCATAGTTTTGCCTTAATGGGCTTCGGTAAATATTTGAAAGGAAGTCCATAATTTTGAAGATATCCAAATTTGATGTTTTAGACTTTTTCGTAAAGTTGAATATTGTCCACATGTTTCTTCCAATTATTGAATAACATTTATATGATCAATATTACTTTTAGACTTATATTAAATAAAGAACATAAGTTGTATATTTCAATGCGTTCATTATTTGATGCTCTTGAAATATGCTTTATTAATATCTTCAGATAAATACAAATTGATACATAGTTCTAAAATTCAATTAGTAAAAAATATTAGGTTTTCCCAAATAAAAAACTTTAACTGGGTTCACTTTGAAAAACGAAAATCGATGATTGTGATAAAGTTTTAATTTTTTATTTTACTATACCTTTTTCATTGCAATTTGGATTTTGTTCCAATGCAATTTACATTGCAGTTCGAGCGGCTCCGTAAAGGTACGGATCACTATTGAAATGGAACAAAATCCAAATTGCAATGAAAAAATGTGTAGGTCCATATTTTACCTCTTGTTTCAAGTCAAATTCTAATCCTTTACTATTGTTATTATTTGTGATTATATGTGAAAACGAAATTTTCTTACTTTTAAGAAATCAAATTCATATACTCTTTCTTAAAATGTATCAGATCAATTTCGATTGAAAACTTAAAAAATTAGATATAACATTCAAAATTTGACCTTGTGGAAAATTTCTCTCCCGTGCTCCTAATGAAGTGTGCCAAAAAATTGTTATATATATTTATTAAAAAACATTCTCCCAATTCATAAAGCTAGTGAGAAAGATAAAAAATAGAAAAATTTTACCTTGAAGAGATTAAAAAATGACAACAACCACAAAAAACGCATTCATGCGTAAGAAATTTAATAAAATATCATTTTTATTTAACAAATTTTGACTTAAAAAGTTAACCTTTATGTTATATAATATAACAAAATATAATATACTTTTAGATCTTATTAGCTTGAGAGTTATAGTAGCTTACGAGATGGTAGATAATGTAGTATTTTTCCAGACGAGTCATTCGTTTTCTAGAATTTGACTCGGGTTTAATTATTATACGATGCTGTATTACCCTACATCAATTTAAGAGAAAGAAAACACGCATTACTTTTAAAATTACTATTTTATAAATATTAGTCTAATTGATTTATGTATAAAAATCTGCATCTATGACATGCAAATTTGTTGTGTATTTTGGTTATATTCCTCAAAACACCCCCTTACCACATAAATATTAAAGAAACTGATGAATTATTTGTTACTTATTGAACTAGTTGTAAATATTTTATTAATGTCTCATTTGAATTTTGCGGTGATTTGAAGAGATTACAAATGAAATACTTTAACAATACTACTTTGAACATATTTAAGAAATAAAAATTTAATTTTTTAACTGTTAATTATTGCAACCAAAACTTAACATACCAACCCTAACTGTAGATCAAAGCCGGGAGTAGAGAGACAAACACTTGCCATCAGAACATTAAAATATTATATTGCGTGCCTCGATGCATTCACAATGGACAATGCCTTTCCCACTTTGAGGAAAATGTGCGTTGAGAAATTGCCAGAAAACTGAAGGAAATCATTCATTTGCACAAACAATACGTAAAACCCATGAAAAACATTCAATATAATTTGAACGGAGCATTTAAGCTGTCCGTCACGCCGATACTATTTTCAACTGACGATTGCTAACATTTCAATAAGCTTAAATTTGCGATTGAATAATGGGAGTCTATTTATATTTGACTACAATGCGACAAAAGTGTCTCTTAAAACCACTTTATCTCCAATAACTGACTAAAGGCCAAGTAAAACGTTTAAATTTTGTCACTCAGATTGATTATAAATTTTCTACTGTAAATTTATTCAAATCAAAACAAATATTATGCCAATTAGTCAAACATGATCGTAAATCACTGCTAATGATCTCTACAACACTTGAGTATCACATTTCATTATCTCTGTTCAGATTAAAGTAAAACAATCAAATTATAAATAATTACCATAACAACATGGACATTTAATTTAATTTTGTGTTTTGTTTCAAAATGGTTTTTTTTCTACTTTTTTCGCAATATAATACAGTTTTCTTAAAAATTATAGTACTTATCGATTCATTGTTATTTTTAGTCCAAATGACCCTAAAAATGTGTCAAACATTTTTTAAAACCCACTTCCAGTTTATTATTTTAATATCATTCTTCTTACAATAAAATTTGATATTGATTGTATTCAATTACGAATATTTACTGCAGAAAAAAATTGATTTAATAGAATACCTTTGAAATTATTTTAATATTTAATATAATCTATTTACAGAAACCATTAATTATATACGCATAATTAATTAGCAATAGCGCTTATATCTTACTAATAAATATTTTTTGTGAGAAATGAGGTCAATTAGTAATATACACATTGAAATTATTACTATTTTTTACACATTAACTAATAAATCGATGTATTAATAACCTCAAAATCGGAATTTACGCAATTAAACCATTTGTTAAGACAATATTCGGATGACCACTTACTCTTGAAATATCGAACGATAATATTGCGAGACACTAATCAAACTATGGTATTAAAGTATTGCTATTACAAGCCGCATAATTCAATTATTTGTCGTTGCTAAATATCAACAAATTTGTACAACCCAATTTGTTAGAACACAAACTTTGTTTACTGTTTAATTGCATAATGCAGAAAAGTGAGATTAACTCATCAGCTCCCAGCTTTGACCGCCGTACCACAATGACTCTCCATTTTCGGAAAATGAATTGGAATGAGGTTCCCAGACTGGGAGCTGCTGCAGAAAATAAGTCAAAGTCATCATTGTTTCTCTCGGGAGGTAATTAGCGCATTTAAGTTTTCCGCCAAAGACGACACCAACACTCTTTCTTTGTTGAAAATTTCACTTTTACGTGCGTTTTTCGCTTCGCCTACAAACACAAGGTGGTTGTGTTTGACAATAAATAAAAAACGAGTGAATAGTGCCGTTGATCGCGAGACACGTCCGTATATTTATTATTAAAAAAGATATATACCAAAATAGACACTTGAAAATGCTGAATGAAAAACCCAAACTCTTGCACAATTGAATAAAAACAATTAGATTCCCATGTTTGAGAGTAAAACGACGGCGGCACGGCGCGGTGGTAAGAGCAATAATTAGACAATGAAACCGAAATGGCTTGTCTTTTTTGCGAAACGAGTTCACATCATCTAAATGGCTAATTAAAATGGCCTGTGTGCGTGTCAATGTATGTCGCCTCTCATTACAATCATCATCATAAATTTAGCCTCTACTTTATGCCTTCACCGCTGTTCCTCATCCTAGGTGTCATGTTAATCCCCAGGTGCAAAAGTAGTAACCAGTAGAAGCAATAAACCGCAGATAAAAAGAAAATACTGCAATGATTGATCTTTAACAAAGTTAACAAATGAACCTTTTAAGATAATAATCTCTTTAAAATTAACTTGATGTCTTATTATCAAAAGGTGTACAAAATTTACATTAAATTTATGAGCATAAAATATGATTCTAATAAATGCTTAAAGCAAAGTTATTATTGATAATAAACCTTTAAAAATATAATAGAAATAAAAGATTCATTTTCATTAAATTTAGAGTATTTACCTGTATTTATGAACGCTAATAAACAATAAGGTTGCACGGATCTGTGGTGGTATTAGTAGTGAAACGTCATCAGCCGGCTATCATTCATTGTTTTGATTTTGTATGCAAGAAAATTATAGAAAATATTGTAACAAAAGACTTTTAAAGTAATTAAATACGTGTGATAACTACTTCAGACCATAATTTTTAGGTCTAATAAGTTGAATATTACTTATTTTGTGCCGAAATCCGAAAAAATCGCAAAAATTCTCTCACCCATTGCGGTAGAAAAGTATTGAAATTTTAAGAAAATAGTGTTAAATTCGGTACAAGATAGAATCTAGATAACAATATACATCTGTCTAGTTCTCATTTAACCAATAAAAACCACCAACCAGACGGATTCATGTAATTTTTCTCCCGGCTGATGACGTCACGTAAAATCCGGTCGACTTATACCAGGTTGAGCGACTTTAGTATTTATATAGTTTTTAAGTAATTACAATATATTTGATAAAAAAAACTAATTTAATGACAAATATATGATTTCAGGACTTATATTAACAAATCAATGGTGGTCTTTTAAATTTCTGGTTTTTAAACTATGAAATTTTAAATATAATATTATTAATATTCATTTGAAACCTTAAATTCAACATCATTTACATAATTTTTTAAAATACGAGTAAATAATCATTAAAATTAAATACATGTTTTTGATAAATTTATTAAGAAATAAATGGATTATGATCATTTTCCTTATAATCTTATTTTTCAAAATATCCATCCTCTCCTCGAAAAATATTTCTCTTGGAACAAAAATAAATAATTGAACAATGTTCAAAATTCAAATAACATTCAAAATCATACAAGGTTAAAAATACAGTATTATGTTATATAAATCTAAAAGTATTTATTATTCGACATTTGAATTTTAAATTCTGATAGCCTTTCTGCCACGCGAATTAAATTTTCAAACAAAGGTCTTGGAAATTGGAGCACCTGTCTTCTATAAACCTCGTGCAAGGTCGAAGAAAATTACATTCTTCTAATAGACCTTGGTAAATTGACCTATATCACGTATTTTTTCCGTTTGGAAAATAATAGAAGATGAAACAAATTATCCAGTTCCGCCTCCGACTCAGGAAGAAGAAATGCTTCTTCCTGAACCAAGAAATTCCACTCCTCCTCAGTACATCCCATTACCCCGGACAATTAAATCGTAATTGAATTAATTTCAATAAATTAATTAAATTCTTATTAAAAGCATCATCATCATCGGCATAGTCGTCTTCCACTCAATGACAAGCTTTGTTTGGCCGGAAATTGAGGCATTTGTTTTTTGGTTCCACGATTTGAGGGTCTGGCTGGTTACCCAACATAAAAATATACGTTATTGAAGCCCTTGATTAGTTGTAACTTGTAGTAACTGAATTTCGCCACAAAGTTCAGGTCAACCATTTACGTTTTTGCCCAAAAAGTTACCAGAGAGCCACGTCAGAACAGGGGAAAAAACTGCCCAGAAAACAGTCACCATTGCGGTGTTTTTGTTATAAAAATTAAAGTATTCGTACGTGCGTAGAGCTGTCTCTTTCTGATTTTGTGCCAATTGCTATGCGACGCACATCCCCAAAACTTCTTATTGAATAAGAATTTTACGCTCAAGTCGTGTGGAAAGAGCGTCCAACTGATTTAATGAGCCTCCATCATTCCTTCCAGTCCAACTGCGATCCGAAGACAACTATGATTTCCCTCTTCGCTCGTAAAAACCGTTCGCCTAATGTCGCCTCTGTTATCGACTTTCTTTTAGTTTTTGCCCCCCTTTATTCGCTAGTATGTTCGGTAGTTAGTGGATGGTTCATTGGCGTTTATAGCATTAATCTGTCAATTGAATCGCCAAATATTATTAATCAAATGACTATTACAATATTTTTGTTCTTTAGTTTATTATGTCTAGTCATTGCATTATCTTTGACATGAAGAATAATATCTGATTCAGCAAATACGAGTACATATAAAGAGCATAATTCCAGGGACATTCCTACTTTAAAACAAAACTACCCATTAGAAATTTATGAAGAATTCATTAATTATCTGTAGACTTCATAACACTACTTCGAACCATTAAAAAGTACATGTTCCCCAAAGTTTTTAACAATATTTTTTTAAAGAAGATTTCATGCTCTTAAATTGGAAGAATCTGTCAACACTCTTTATAATATGAAATCATCATTTTGAAATTTTCGTCACCGTAATATGTATGTGTGCAATTCCGTATAGAAAAGTAGACTTTTCTTCACGCAAATTGGTTTTGAAACGATTTACTTTTCTGCACGGAGTGCTGAAATAATTCTAAATTTGCACGCAAATTGTCACCAATTTAATGAAATTTTAAATTGTTGACATAACCATATCTCTACACATTATTATTGACATATTTTCCGTTGAGAATGGTTGAGGCACAATTTGTAAAAACGACTTGCCACCTATTTAATGAAATTACATATTATTGTCATAACAAGTTTATTAATAAAATATGAAAATTTCATTGTGAGTTGTGAACGGTTTTATTATTAATTATCGAATAACTGATATTTTTTTCAGAATTACACAAAATAGCGTTCGATACACATGTGAAATCGAGGTAAATCATTTACCTATTATCGTCAAAATACATGGTAAATTCGTGCAGTTTCACCTTTATTTCACCACTTATATCGAAAAATACTATTATTTCCATCAAGTTCAAAAGCGTAATTGAACAAAATATTATCTAAATAAAATTACAAAATGTTAAGACAATATTATATTTAAATTAACAATTGTGATATTTTATTACTTATTGTGTTGATTACTATATAATATTGCCAAGAGAAATGTAAGATCAATCTGATACAAATAATAAAAAGTAATTGAGAGTCCTTCTATGAAAAGATACAACAAACTGCTTATACTATACTCAAGTTTCACGTAAGATGTTCATAACAACATGATCAAACAAGATCAATTTGCGCTATGATTATCGTTGAATCGATGGTATTCCAATAACTTATCTCGTAATGAGATGTGAAATGACATCCGCGGAGATCTTAAACGGCTTGCCGTTCCTCTTCATTTAGGCATTGACTCGAGTCACTAACTATATCTCATGATTGCCTTCGTCCGCCGAATGGTTACTAATGGAACAGTAAATAGACGAATTCAGTGGCACAAGAGATGAACAGAGATCTCTGGCCATTTATTTATAGAAAATAATATTCTGTTGTTGCCTCACAAAGCAGAACAATTGAAAATCACTTACCGATCGACAACGACATGCTTTTGGGTCCAGTGCTCTCGAGTGAAATCGGCCAAGAGTGAATTGTGGCGGGCGTCCCTTCCGCTGAATGACATTCGGTCCGGCCAGAATCCGATTTTAGCGGTCACATGACTCCTCACAAGCACTTCCCTGGGCAATTATGGCACACATTGATCAATATTGACTAACGTCATTATCGACTACTCGAGATCTGAGGCGGTTTTCTGGTTATTTAGTTGGCCATGTCGTAATGATGCTCTATGGAAATTATTTATGGCCCCTGAAGAGAACACACTTGTCTCTCTAATGGACTTCAAGAGCAGCATCTTGAATTATTATACAACGATTGTTGTGAGCCAGTTACTCGCCTTCCATTGGTTTTGGTTCAGAAGTATGTTATAAAAGTCTAATTATCGATAATCCAATTACTCGATACTGGAGTCGAGGCCTATTGAACAGATCTTCAAATATCCTCTCACTTTTTTCCGTTTTGTAGGCGGAATATTTATTTGTGGGCGGTGGTCTCTGTTCCAAATAGAAACCACATATAGTTTTTTTATTCTAAAAATTTATTGCAATGCTGCACATGACATTTAACATATAATCGATTCTCATCATATTATAGTTTGTTTTTATTGAATTAAATATTTGATTTCCTATGGAATGTATTTATTGAAGTAGAATAAATTATCTAGTTGGTTGGTAATTGGTATGTTGGTACAGAATACCCTTTTTTATTATATAAATGCGTTAATTGTAAACGATGTTATGAAGAATTAGGATGAGATATAAGAAAAGAGTTTATTAGTCCCGCAATTCAGTACCATACACTAGGACAGTATAGGTCAAGACCTTTTACAGAAGAGGTTTAACTTTAGTAATATGTACAGTTAGATTGAATTACCAGCTATTTTCGGAAGAAACCAATTATGACAACATATCGTGAGAATGTTTTCTCCCTGCACTGATAACTCTTCTTCAAATTTAATTATTAATTATACCCCTCGAAATTCGTCACACATTTTAAGCATAATATTCATTTGCTTTATTTTTTATATAATGTAAAACTAATAATAGTTTTACAAATCCCAAATTAAAGCACAACATTAAATCACTTCAAATTCAATTCATAATTTTATTTTCATTTGGTACAAGCACAAAGATTAATTAGTGCACTCATAAAACAACAACTTTTAAAATTGATGTAATAAGATACAATAAACTTTATCATATTCGCAAAATATAAATCGAATATCTCGAAACGCGGTATTATTGACGATTGGTTTAATTCAGTTACGGTATCTGTTGCTTTACCGGCTAGGTGTAAACACTAATTTCTATTCGGCGTTAAATGCCACGATTTATTGCTAATTAAGTAACAGGTGTCTGTGCTGATACACATATGCGGAAAATTGCATTAATGCGATGAGCGAGAAAATATTGGCGCAATAAACGGGTAAATGAAATGTAAATTGAATTATTCTTTCCATCTATCATCGGTTCTCACGCGACAGTTTGTCATCAGCATCTGTTGCCCTGGTCAGCTGAAATTCGCCCTCCAATAAAACGGTTGTTAAATTCCGATTCAATTTGCCAGATTTGCAATAAAATACCGCCATCCATGTCAAAGGCAGTAAAAAAGTGGAAAGAAAATGATCTCGTTTTATTACCACGATTTAATTGAAAAGTCTTAGAGTTTGTTCTTTTCCCTTTTCCTTTCAAATAAAGCACGAAAAAAATGGAAAACAAATCCTCTCAATCGGTTTCTGCGCGAGTATAATTCTGCAATAATTGCAATAATTTCCAATTACTCTGGGCGACAACATAGGGTATCAGGGCGAAATCAATTAAGAATCGAAGGCATTAATTAAATTAATTATTTCCTCCACTTCGGATGCCATACAGCCACTGGAAAAACGCTGATGATTGTTTTCCTTTCCGATTATATTGTCCCTTCTTTAGATCTGAACTTGACTTGCTGCAATTCCCTCCTCCACACCAACCACCGCCGCTGGATTCAATTTCTGCAACTCTCTGCGATTTCATCCTCCCTTTTCAAAGGTCACTGCAGAACGGAGTGGGTGGTCGTCGTAGTCGTTCCAACTTTGGACTTGTCAGTTATCACTAATTGACTTTTTCATTGTCGCTCTCCAGCCAATTATATCTCAAATATAAATCTGGCACAATCGTTCAAGTGCCTTTCACAGCACACCACAATGATGACAAAGTGCAGAAATGAGATAAAGAAGAGGATTTCAAGTGAGAGAAAAAAGATGACCGGAACAAATATCCAATCACTTTCTCCTCCACTGTCAACAAGAAATTTACAATTAATTTGTGGTCACTTAAAATATATATGAATATGTGCTTACAAGACGTGTTTATTATCTATTAAAGAGCATTTGAATACCATAAATTTCTCTAGAAAACCCATACTAGTTATATAAAAATCTATTGATTAATTTTATTGATGCCATAAATAACATCCCCTTTAATAAATTACAGTATATTTTTTTTCGTTTGGGCACTCTTGAAGTAGTGAAAGGATGAGTGTCGAAATCCATAAATGAAATATTAAACAAATGGACGAACATTTAATAAAATAATGAAAAATATTAAATTCATGTATTTCACAAACACAAAAATTGTTTAAAATATTTTATGCATTTTTGTTGCTTAA
>JXOV01017912.1:0-37936 GCA_001014945.1 Clogmia albipunctata | reverse complement strand
GGGGGGGGGGGTGTTGGGGGTGATAGAAGGTCAAGATTTTTCTTTTGTACTCCTAAATGGTAAGGGTGACCCATACCAATTTGTTTAAACAGTTTTATTAGATTTGATTATGATTAGGCATTTCAATGTACGCATACAAAAAATACACACCCATACACGTTAAGGATAAATCCACCACTAACTTTTTTCAAAAATTTATAGCTTCTTTTGGTTTTTATTATGATTATTTATTATAAACTATATATAAAAAGTTTTTATATTTCATATATCACTAAAAGCTAAGGATGATCAGTTTTTTTTAAAAATAAATATTTAGGCATTTTACAGAGCCTGTGAAAAGGACGGTTTAGTTTAAAAATGTTTTCTTTCGTTTCTAAATAGTGGTTGTCTCGACAAAATTTATTCAATTTTTGTTTCAAAACTCATTAAAAATTAGTACAAATACTTTATAAAAATAATTAAATGGCAAGATGATGGTTGCCGGGTCAGAAAATTTCAAATTAATCTTAAACTTTTGATTTTAAAATAAAAAACAAATAATTCTGAAGGGAAAGCTGGATTATTCGGCGTCAGATTTTTAATTAAATTTTTCCATAAAGGTACAATATTCATATGAAATAATTTGATATATGTTAAAGCACTTTTTTCTTTATTGGTTTTCGAACAAATAATTTTCATTTGCCTTAATAGTTGTTAATTATATACAGTTGTAAAATGCACATCTTTAAAATATATTTAGATTATTTTCAGTAATTATTTTCTAAATAAAATATATGTAGAAATGTTAAGGGATTGTGAACACCAGTTTTAATGATTAATTCAGTATTTATTCAAGAAAATTATAGAGATTATACAAAAATCTACATAACGTTCTTTGCATCGTTAAACCAAATCTAACCTTAAAGTACTCGCTTCGCCCTAGGGACTCTTCTTCTATAATCATTCTCCTAATCCTACATATATAAGCATTTTATAATTTGTAGTTAATCTGATAAAAGTATTAAAAGTTATCTAATAGATGATTAATATAATTCCTAACAAAATTCTTATTTTAATTTTCAGAATACTCTCTTTTACCGGAAAACCTCTAAGAAGGACTTTGACAACATTCTTGTGGTGAATACGGAGACTTTGAAAATTTGTGGAACATTGAATACCAACCGAGCTTCGTCTGGTGATGTCTGTAATTTAGTGTTTGCCGATGGGGAGTCGTTGAATGCTATTTACACCACGAAAGACGTAATATATTCTGCAAAATTCATTGAATGTCATTTAATATTCTTTTTATTTCTAGGAATCGTTAGTGGTGAAGCAAATAGACACTAGTGGAGCGTCTAATTTCGATTTACCGTTGAAGTTAGCCCGAAAGACGTTCCGAACTTATGGCTATGCCCAGTTTGAGGCTGAAGTATTGAATCAAAGTCAGATACAAAAGATTGCGTCAACATTTAATGCGTTTGAACCGAAATTATCTGGAGGGTTAGAGCTGTCGTCGATTGCCTGTGGAAAGGACTTTGGATTGGTGAGGACTACAAATGGGAAGGTGTATTACTACGGTAAAGCGTCTGCGTTGGGTTTAAAATCAGTTGGAAAGAGTCCTACTTTGAAGTTGACAGAGTTGATCATTTCAAAGGTGGCGAACATTGTCCACGTTTCAATTGGCCATGACGGAATCCATGCTCTCTTGGTGGGGGATGATGGCAGTGTTTTCTTTACGGGAACGGCCAGAAGGAATGAGGACGGAGATTTGTCGAAGACAAGACGCCAACCAAAGGCGACGAAACCAAAGAAAATTACCAGAATGGACGATCAAGATGGGATTGTCTATTGTTCCAGTAACAATGGAACTTCCGCTTTTGTTACCAAGTCCGGGAAGTTAATCATGTTTGGCAAAGACACCTCCAATTGTGATTCAACGGGAGTGGTGACGGATTTAGCGGATCAGCACATAACCAAAGTAGCCCTTGGAAAGGCGCATTGTGTGGCGCTTAATTCTAGGGGACAGTTGTTCACGTTTGGATTTAACAATAAAGGACAATGTGGAAGACCTTTTACAAGAGAGAAAGACTCCCACTTACCCTTATCAATGGAGACTTCCGAGTCAAAATCGTTGGATGGGAAAAATAAAACGAATGGCATTTGTGATCCAGATGATCATTTCATCGTAGTAGGCATATGTCGAATTTGTACCGTTTGTAAAGAATGTACAGGGTTTAATATTGCCTGTGTTTCAACTTTGAACATTCCGATTGATGAGAGAATTCCCGGAGCGAAGTGCGCCTGTGGACCAGGGTGTTCGGGATGCTCAAAGTGTGGTGCTTGTGCCACGTGCATCAATTATCAGGATAATGATAATCTGGTCGACGCAAATAACAGAGAAGAAAGCCACTTTTTGGACGTTTTAACGAGGCCCAAGTCTAATAAATCCTCTTCTAAAAAGAGGGACAGAAAGGGTGCGGAGGAAACTGGTAATCAATCGGACATTGAAAGAGATCAACCCAAATTTGCACCTTTGTCACCGCAAAAGTTAAATTTACCAACCCAAAGTCCAGTTATTCAAATTGCTTGTGGACTTCACCACACGGTTGTTCTAACTCAGTTAAGGGAGGTTTTCACGTTTGGTAGTAATCAGTATGGGCAGCTGGGAACTGGAGATTTGCAACCAGTTTCTGGAGTTGTTCAAGTGAAAATCCATGGGATTCCGACTCAAGTTGCAGCTGGAGCCAATCATACGATTTTGTTGAATCAAAAGGGAGTGGTGTACACTTTTGGAAGTTACCTCAAAGGACAATTGGGAAGACTTCCGCCAGATGGACAGCTCGGAGAGGATATTTTCAGTTCAGGGTCCTCGAACAGAAATGACAAAACTTACAGTGCTAATGATATTTTGGCGCACAGACAGAAATACCTGTGGAATTGCTCGCCAGCAGCAGTGCAAGGAATAGGATCCAACAGCGGGAAAAGAGCCACATGGGTTGGAGGAAGTGGAGATCAGACTTTTATACGAATCGATGAATCATTGGTATCGATCTCTATGCTCTCAAAAGTCAATGTGGTAGCGGACAGGAATGCTATTGGTAAGATATATGAAATTGCTTGAATTTATAAGAATTCTTTTGAACGGACGTAATCTACGTTTAATACTTAGGTCATAGGCAAACATAGACAATATTACAGTTCCAAGAAAGAAAGATTTTCACTGATCTTTTTCAATGACACAACATCCGTTGGTGATCTGCGTCTAACCAAGTGGTTTTCCGTAATCGTCTTCCTTCGCTTACAACTTGATTTGAGCCAGTGTGTCCTCTGCAATTTACCCCAGATTGCTCTATCCAGAGCCGCTGTTCGGTAGTTGTTAAAACCCCTTTTGCTTAGTTCATCTTCTACTGCCTCCAGCCATCGCCACCTAGGACGCCATAACCTCCTTTTGCCATTAGGGTCAGTATTGAACACCTTTTCGACTGTTGCAGTATTAGGCATTCGAATGGGTTCGAGACACTTCAGTTTTTGTGCCTTGACGAATCTTCTAATGTAATATCCGTCGATGAGGGCCGCTAATTCATGATTGAATATATCACCATTATCGGTTTGTACTGGTCCAAATATTTACCAAGAATTGTCCGTTCGAAGACCTCAATTAACTTAAGTTCATTTGCTTTTAACTTCACATCTGTACATGAGCACGGGTCGTACGAGTGTCTTGTAAAGTGAGTTTTTACAGTTAAATAAATTTTCTTTGGGAGTATATACATTCCTCACTAATATGACAGTATCATCTGCTTAAGCGCAGATTTGACATGACTTGTTGAATATACTTTCTCCGGGTTTACTTCTCTAAAGGCGAAATTGAGCAAAGGTTGAAAATGACAGTAGATGGTGCATCTTTTTGTCCAACCCCAATATTTATTTATATGGAGTCTGGTTTTCCGTAATCAATATCAATATGTGACCTATTTATTCAATTGACAAGCAATCTACAAATAATTATTGGTCATAGTGTAATTAGCATTTTGAACCACGATTCTATAAAGAGCCAACGAAACAGAATACACATACTACAAATAAGACAATCCCTTTCATATCTTTCATTAGTATCCATTTTTTGAATGACAGCCAATAACTTGTAGATAGATCCATGTTTTTTCTTCGATTCTCTTAATTCCATCTAAGCTTTGAAAATCCGTCCGAGTCGAACAATTAGTATTGAGGATTATAGATGTTCGACAGTTGAGGCCAGAAATATTATTTTTTGGAAAATTCAATTTCACAAATATTGATCACAAATTGTTTAATTTAATTCTAGTTCTCAAATAATAATAATTCATATTTCTATTCCAGTTCTAATCCCCAACACCCCGTTAACATTTGATTGTTTGGCGATTAATCGTCGGGATGGTAGTTGCAACGTGCACAACATAAATCAGACCAACTTTATGAAACTTATAAAAGCGAACCAAGAGAACTGCAGCCGCATTGAGTCTGATAAAATCAACAAGAATGTCCAGCCAGAGCAGCAAGCGCAAGGATCTTACTCCTATAAGAAGAAGAAAAACAATCCAGAGATAAATTCACAGTTGGCATTTGCTTTGGAGTCGACGTACGGCAATTTGTGGGTTTTCGATGGATTTTCGAAAAACATCTACTGCTACAATGTGATTGCCAGTGAAATGATTGATCACTTTAATAATGTGACGGATATGAAGGCGATTTTAACGCCGGAACTGGCGTTACCTTCATCGAAGACGGACTCTCAAGTGACTAGGTATCAGGCTTCGATGAATTTATTGGCTTGTTTGGACATTTTGACATCGGCTTCGGATGCAATTCCGCATTGCTTTGAAATGGCAAGTCCTGTTCCGTTTACTCTGTCCAAAGAGAATCAGGCCAGTGATTATCAGTCTGTTTGCCGGTTTGAGAATTTGGGAGGGGGATGGGGTTACACGGGACATAGTGTGGAAGCCATTCGATTTATGGCTGATACTAATATTATCATTGGAGGATTTGGGATGTATGGAGGCAGGGGGGATTATACCTGTAAATTGAAGCTGTATGATCTGGGAATGGATGGAGGGGGATATGAAAAGGATGGACTTTTGGTGGCAGAGACAGAGGATATTCCATTTGAGTGTCCTTCAAGGAGTAAATTCAGTATAATGCTTCCAAAGCCAATTACTGCCAGTTCTGGAAGGTGGTTCTTGGTGTGGGCCAAGATTTCAGGCCCTTCATCAGACTGTGGTGCTGCTGGACAAGCTGTAGTCACGACAGACGATCAAGTAGTCTTCACTTTCAAAAGTTCTAAGAAATCTAACAATTCTACAGGAGTTAATTCGGGACAAATTCCATCCATTTTGTATAAAGTGGTCAATGTTAATAAACCATTAACTGGGTCAGACATTGAAGCTGTCCATAAGATATCGAAGTTATTCGCCAATTCGGTATCGAAAGAGTGTTTTGATAGTTTGATCGCCCTCTGTAAATGGTCGTGGAACACTTTTATGGGAGAAAAGATGAATTATTCTCAATCCAAGTCGAATTTAGACAGGCTTTTGTATATCAGTAAAGCCTGTCTTCGTTTGTTAAGGAAGTATACTAATGAAATCTATCCTTTGACTCCAAAAAGGAAGACTACTGAGAGGAATCCTCCTGTAGTCCATGATTTTTCTGAGAAACGAAAAACTTACAATGGAAGTGGAGCGTCGTCTTCAAAGTCTCCCAGCCATAGTCATGTTGGATTGAATATGGATTTAAATACTCCAACTAATAAAAGGGTTAATTCAGAGAATATTCTCCTAGCAGAGTGTGTTGGATCGGTAAGGGCTCTCTTAAAAGACATCCTCTGTGATGAAGTGGGATGTGAAAGTGACTTGGATTACGGAGCCTATGGAATGTATTTGGATATTTTGGAGGAATGTCATACAACTTTTGTGAGTTGTTTCAATGCCTTCTTCCCAACGTCGACGTTAAAGTGGAATATTCTGTGTGAACTTTTGTCAGAAGCTGATTCTGGAGTCCTTCATGGGAGATATTTGAGTGCAGTCATCGCGGGATTGAGTAGTCCTAATATTAATCTGAGGAAAACGTTTTCCCTTTTAACTCCCCAAAGAGATACCAAATCAATTGTCTCTCCAAGTGATAATTTAGGACTGCCAATGCTCTCTTCCATTGAAAATCACATCTATCCTGTCCTAGTTGAGCAGATGATATACAGAACTCAACAGGAGAAGACGGAATTTCAAACAAATTTGTGGACTTTTAAGGATGTTTTGGTGAAGTTGTTGAATTTAATTGCAAAACCGATTGAATTGAAGGTGGGGAATATCAGAAATCAGAGTGCTAAGTACACTCAAATGGAGTTTGAGACGAAAATACATCAAGGATTGATTGATAATTGTTGTCTTCTGCTGAAAAGAGTTCTAGCGGAGATTGTGTATCAAAGCTGTATCACGGAAATTGATCAAAATACTCCTCTGGTTAGGAGTATTCAGTCAACGGGTTCGAGGTACGCTCGAGTTGATACTACAAGGACTTGGAATACGGGCAATTTCGGTCCAGACGCTATTGCCTTCTCTGTGGACAAGTCAGGAATCGCAATCGCGGGAGCCATGATTTATTCAGGATCTGGGACTTATGACTACCAGCTGGAACTACTTCAAGATGTAAGTGTATTTTTTTAACTTATCCAAATATTTATATTTTAGTTCAATTTTTAGTAAAACAATAGGTGAAGTTAAAAAACATATACACTACTTATCATCCTTTTAAGTGCAGTGATTTCGATTTATATTTTAATTAGTATCTCTGAAGGTATTAATTGCATAGCAAATCTTTTTCTCATGGATAACGATATGTTCATTGACCATGGCTTGGACTATTAAATAACAGTCAAGTTTATTGCAAGTATCTTCCATTAAGATAACGTATCTTTTTTTTAAAGGCATTTACTGTTTTTGACAATTATTGTTATTTATACAACAAAAACAATCAGATAAGGCATATAAGGGATGTTTTAAGCCACGAGCGTAGCGAGTGCCTTAAAGAAGGCCCGTGTGTTTAATAATGCTTTTATTCTGCAAAACTCTAATTTTTCGATAATATGATGATTTTCAATGATGTTTATGTTTCTATTTTCATAACAAAATATTAATTCGAAACAGAATTTTTAAATATAATATAAAAATTCGTAACCGTAATCTGAGCGTGTCGGATAATGTTCGTCAAAATTTGTCAATATTTAACAGTAAAATCTCCAGCATCATAGTAACTTTTCATATAAATTGATGAATTTCGCTTTACGGATTAATAATAATAAAAAAACACTAGTACTTCAAAGAGTTCTTTAAAGCACTTGTGCTATAATAACGACTTTGACATAGCAAATTTGAATGTCATAACATCAATTTTAAGTAACAAAAAATGCATAAATTATTTTTATAAAATCTTATTCTTAATAGATTTTATTAATAATATTAATATTTTATCATTTTTTAATAAAATATAAAATAAACTTGATTTTTTTCTTAAAAATTAAAGTTTATATATATTGTTCGCAATAATGGTAAATTTGTTCTCTCACTCAAAGGGATGGAAATCGTCCCTATATTNGCAAATTTGAATGTCATAACATCAATTTTAAGTAACAAAAAATGCATAAATTATTTTTATAAAATCTTATTCTTAATAGATTTTATTAATAATATTAATATTTTATCATTTTTTAATAAAATATAAAATAAACTTGATTTTTTTCTTAAAAATTAAAGTTTATATATATTGTTCGCAATAATGGTAAATTTGTTCTCTCACTCAAAGGGATGGAAATCGTCCCTATATTAGATTATTTCAAAGATAACTTTATTTTTAGGCTATATTATTTTACTTTTGTTAATACAAACAAGAATGGATTTAGTTGGAAAATAGTCTTATTATTTTTAGTAAGGAAAAACTAAGTAATTAATTAAATATTATGAATGACCCCGACAATCAAAGATTCAAAATTCACTTTCTTCTCCTGAAAATAAATTTTTACACCAAATTAACGGGTTTATATTTTCAATTTATATAAAAGAAAACCCTTATATGTAGATTACATAAAAAGTTAAACATTTTCAAATTCTATAAAATTCCAGTTTTGTTTTTTTAGTAATTTATTTTCCGCACATCAAATCACTTTAAACACATTACTTAATCAGTCCATTATGTATTTTTATTTAAAAATTTTGATAATTAACTTCAAATTGAAAAAAAAAATCGAATTATTTTTTGGAAAAATTTCAAACTTCAAATTATTTTAGAAATACGTTACCTATTAGGTAAATACCCATTGGAATCCTGTCCGACTGCGAAGAAATTTTTTTGTGAATGAACATACAGAAACAGGCTCAGTAAGGAACTTGGGTTAGTCCCAACCTCAACCAACGGGGTTTTAGACTTTTTGTGACTATTTGTTTAACACGACACAAAAACTACTTCATAGATCAATAATTTAATTTTGGTACAAATCAAATTTTAAGAAGGTTTATCATCCTATACAATATTTTAAAGATAAAATATAAACGCACTTTGGCTCGCCATTTACGAAATATCAATTATTAATTTTAAAAACTGCCATCAGATGGCGAATGTAACGATTTAGAAGAAATAGTCACACACACATTTAATAAAGAAGAACGGTTAGAAGTAAGGTTACCGTTCTTATTTTTATATGGGACCCTACTAATTTGTATGAAATTGACAAGAGCATCCTTTTTGCGGGGTTGGGGTTATCATAGGACACCCTCAATTGACACTTTCAAAGATATCAATTATAATATAAATCGAAAACACTGCCTTTAAAAGGATGAAATTGGGTGTATATCATGATTTTCAGATGATAAACTTGTTAATTGAATTTGAAAAAACAATTTCAATATAGTTTATTAAATATTATATTAAATTTTAAGACTTCATTTCATAGTTTGAAACTATAACCTATGCCATCATCATCCAATTTATTTCAACTAATCGAACTTTGAAATATTTTTAGACAATGGACTCCAAATTGACTTCCCAAAACCGTTGGGACACTTTAGAGTCGACATCTGGCACCTACGACCAAGACGCAGTCCAGAATGACATGGTGGAGATTCGTTTTAGTCACCCGATTCGAGTTCGAGAGCATTGTCGCTATGCTATTAGACTTTGCTCTCAGGGAGCTAAAACATGTTTTGGTGATTCTGGAGTGTCTTCCTTAAGCGGTCCTTGTGGTGTTACCTTTTCCTTCTTCCCATGCGATTTGAGCTTCAATGGAACTACTCCAAATCGAGGACAAATTCCCTGTTTATTGTATTATTCGTCACCGAATAAATTTCCGAATCAGTCTGGAAAAATGATTGGCGAAATCCATGCTAGAGACATTGCTCTAAATATTGCCTCTGATATTGTGAAAAAGTGCATGGAATTGCTGGTTTATGTGAGAGAGATTTTGGAGACGGGAACTGAGACGGATAAGAGTGGGAATTCATCGAATCGTCATTTGATTGACTCAGAACATAATATCACTCCGATTGAGGAGCATTTGGATGTTTCGTGGATGACAAATGCTAATCATGAAAGTCCTTTGTTCAAAGCGAGGGATATCACCAAGAAGTTAGAGTCCTTTACCAAGGGAATTGTGGAGACTCTAAAGTTGGATAAATCGAAAACGAATCCCTTTGAATGTGAAATTGAAATCGGTGCAACGGAGATTTCTACCAATGATTTGGTGAATGAGTCAGATTCTGGCAATGGAAGGCGGTTTAGGATGTCGGGAGTCAGTGAAGATGGGGATGACATGAGGAGGTATTTAAACAGAGGGTCTCAAAATGATTCAGACGATGATGATGACAGTGACAGTCCTTTTAATATCGGGCAAATTGTCGATATTTTTGGATATAAAGAGGCCACCATGTTTCATACGCTCTTGCCAGTCGTTTTGGCTTTAGTTGGTCCTCTAGTTAATAGTGATCCAAAGTCCTCTGTTCATGTTTTAGGATTAATTAGACAATTCCTTCCACATGTTACCGCTTTAAATAGACAATTTATTACTAAAGATATTTCGTCAATGCAAATTTTAATGAAATCTGTCCACGAGGAGCAGATTTGTAATGATTTCATTAATGAAAATCACGGAGAAGCGCCGTCGAAAGTGAATTACAAAGCTGAAGATAAATCGATGAAAATGTATGAGCTGATGAACAGTGGAGTGATGTCGACGACCAGTAGACATTGTTGCACTGTTGAAAGTGACCATCCCTACAAGAGTGCCTCAATAACAACTTATAGAGTTGTTTTTCCGCCCTGCGTTCAATGGTTTTCTATTGAATTTGATCCCCAATGTGGAACGGCGCAACCGGAGGACTATTTGACTCTGTCGATTCCGGTTCATTTCAGTGACCAGACAGGGTATTTAAAAACAGCAGAAGGGAAATCACCAGTTAATATGAGAAATATTGAAGCGAGTGTTTGTTCTCTAGATGATGACAATGCTTCAACAGTTGTTCAGCAGAAGCTGGACT
Organism: Clogmia albipunctata; assembly: GCA_001014945.1. Classification (NCBI taxonomy): domain Eukaryota; kingdom Metazoa; phylum Arthropoda; class Insecta; order Diptera; family Psychodidae; genus Clogmia; species Clogmia albipunctata. Next base: position 27,404 of record JXOV01017912.1, on the reverse strand, counting down.
CCGATGACTGGATCATGATAAAGAAATACAATAAGTAAGATATTTTAATAATTTTTACTTGTATTTTATTATAAAACAATATATGAAATTCTTAACGAAATGATTTACAATAGCTTAATTTTAAGTCTTGTGAAAAATAAGTAAAATATTCTATTCTTATTAAAAATTCAATCAATTCTAATTAATATCTTCAATATTTTAAAATTTTATAGTTAGTTTTATAGTTATTATTCATTTATTATTTCGATGTAAAGCCAAATTTAACGTTATTTTTAAAAAATAGTTCTTAAATATTTTGCTTTCAACCAATTTTTAAACAAATTTTAATAGATACATATCGACGTTCTAGAATCCACTGTTCCAAAAAAACTTGTATATCGTTTAGAACACGCTCTTAAATAGTTTCTGTCCAATTTCAATCAAATAGGACTAGTACTTATGTTTCGGCAAATTGTTAATAATTGAAAGCGAGCAATCATATCGATGACATCATTTTAGAGCAATATTTGTCCAAAACAAAGGAGAGAACTCGATAATTGTGCTACAAATAAGGCCAAATACTAAAAGAATCAGAAATAGATTTTTTTTAATTTTCTTTGGAGTGTAAGGTATGGTCGTTGTCAATTATTAAAAGGATAATCAAGGCTCTATAATGCTGCAATTTAGGATCGATATGACTTATATAACGTGCGCCAGCTAGAAGCACAGCTCGCTAAATTCATACAAAAAAGAACAGCTGACTTTGTTTCAACAAAGTCGACGGCGTTCTTTTTTGTATGAATTTAGCGAGCTGTGCTTCTAGCTGGTGCACGTTAAGTATTTCAAAATAAAACGACTGCAACTGGCGAAGAAATAATATTTTCGTCATGACTTACACTTCTTCCGTAAAAATGGTCAAATTCGGCTACAAACTAATACATAAATAATTCTCCGCATTCTTTAAACTCGGCCCCAGTAGGACTATATTCTGATATTAAACTGGAAAAACTCACACCCTGGATTGAAATACGGTTTTAATAAGGATATAATGCTCGCTAAGAAGGCCTTTTTGTAGACGTTACTTTTAAAAGCAATAAAAAATAAAGTACAGATCCAATCTAGTTTAAATTTGAGCAGTGACTATCTAAGAGAATGTTCTAAATCTAAACGATAAAGATTCATTTTGCAATATTCATATCACAAGGCATGGATGCCAGAGATTCAATAGACCTCTCTGACATTTTGACCTTAAGGAAATTACCTCCTGTGAAGGTCCTGAGTTGAGCTACAGTTACGTCCTTGTTCCTATGTGTAAAGGACATGTTTCTGGTTGTGTCTATGTAAAGTTGCATTTAAGACAGTGTTATTCGAGAATGTCGATATGGTCTGAAGGCTAGTGTCATAAAACCGCCAAGACAAATGTATCTAATAGAGTTTTTTTACAATTATTTTCTAGTTTTTTATAGTTAGGGTCATTTAAATTAGATTTTTTCTTTGTTTATTTACTACAATTTCCCAGCAAAATTCTACTTTTGGATTTTTATTAGAACGAATTTAAAATTGAGTTTCAGAACAATATTTTTATTATAAATATAAATCGTTATTAAAGAATTACCGTTCATTAAATGAATTGCTTTGTGGTTTTGTATATAACACCTTCGATTTTTATCTATTTCAGGTCATCGAACTGGGATGATAAATGCATTATACTGCCAGGAAATCGTCTAGAATTGTCGTTTGAAACGGCTTCAAATTATCTCAATGATCGGCAATGTAATCGATTCGGATTCAAGTGCTTGGTCATTGGATATGATAACCCCAGTGTTGGACAGTTTACAAACTCCTGTTTAATTCGACTGGAGCATGAGTTGTCCTACTTGGCTGGATCTTGCTGTGCTAATTTACTCAAAAATAAGCTTGTGCTCCCTGATGATGCTGCTGACGAAATTGTTACAGAAGACCATGAAATTGATAACCATTTCAATTTATTAACCAAAGGACTAACTCTTCCTGAAACAATGTTGACTATCAATCAAGCTCTGGACTCACATTTGCCGATTGGGTAAGAAATGTTTCGTTTTTTAAATTTGTATAATTTACAAATATTTAATAATTTAGTTTCTAACTGGTTTCCAATTGAAATATGGGTTTAAGTGGTTCAAAGTACTTTAAATATTGACTTTTAAATACAATTAATCTACACAGAAATAATCTATTAAAGTAAGGCTTTCTGTGGATTTGTATAAATATAGATTCTGATGTATTTATTTTTTAATCTCTTTTCCGATAAATTCCATTTGAATTAAACTGATAAGATTATATCGGTTTTCTCTACTTTACGAAAATGTTTTGTTATTGTGAGTCAACCATTTTCTCAGAAATATCGTAAAATATTAATACGAACATATGGCTATTTCAAAATATGATTCACTAAAGTCTTTGTTCCTGTAATAAGCCACTATTTATAACCAAAGTAAAATTAACCCGTTAAATTATTAGCATAATGTTTTAAAATAAACATTCGAATATTTTTTGTTAGCAAAATAATAGTAATATTCATAAAGGGTGTCGCGAAATCATCGCAACATTTGAATTTGTTATAAAAGATTGATTAAAGTCTATGGTTAAAAAACTTAAAGTACTTTAATTACGGTTTTGTATGGTATAATACATGATCAAATAGCCTCGAGTATAACGCTTGTATGACCATATTCTTATGATAAATTTTTTAAAGACTAGTAGTTGTTGTTATAGCAACCACCTATGTTACTCCCGAGCTCTAGGTCCAGGAAACGAGTCACCTCCAGCAGACTCGTCCAGAGGTCCAATGGTGTTAAATGCGTTGGCTTCGCTGAGCATGTGAAAAGATGATTAGTGTCGTGCGGACTGCCGCCGTAGTCAACATACTGCCATATATCCTCAATAACGTCCAAAATTTCACCTTTAAGATCTTGAATCGATTGTGAAAACATTATCTATCTCGAAGTTTTAAAAAATCAGCTCAATACCGTAATAAATTTATCGAAAATGTTGCACTAATTTTCGATTAAGCAAGTTCTAATCACATGGTTAGCCAAAAACCAAATTATTCAATTCAGTAATTTAGGGACACCCTTAATATTTTTGCAGTATTTATTAGATTTCAAGAATTTAAATAAATTAGACATTCTCTTTTTAAATTAAAACTTATTATTGTATTTGGAGCGAGAAACATACATATCTATTTTTATAAATGCTTATAAATACAACTTACAGTTATCTTAATGTAGTACTTTTTGGCACCCTGATCAGGTAATCACATTTCGGTTGGCACATTTTATGTATTATTTTATAAAATTAATAATTGCATTGAATTTTAAAGGTCTGTTTTTAAAAGTCCATGATTTTCGATTTGCATGACAATTTGTGTTTCCCGGTATGTTTTCCCTTCCGGCATAACGATATCCATTCTGCGGGCCTGTCGTCTCCTCCACCAGACACAGATTCCGATGATCAGGGCCAAAATGAAGATGGTGGCCAAAGTGCTGCCGATGAGAATATAATACCAGAACCAAGACTTTTCCATGCACCGGTAATGTAATAGTTGGCCTATTGTGTAAAACTTGGTGTGGTCTACAGCCTCTTCAAAGGGGAAATAAATCTGGACGGAATTGTCTGTGAAGAATGGATCCGATTTCATTGGCTCAATTGTTTTGCACGAAATTACGTTGGTGTATGTCAAATTTTGCACGACAACGTTAAAATCGGACTCTAATTCGAATGCGGTAGGTTCCGGGCTCATACGAATGGTATTGGATGACAGGCTGAAGTGTAAAGCGGTGGTATGGTGGGACCAGTAGGCAGGGTCCAATTTGATGGCACGAAATGCCGCCGAGTGCATGTCTGAGATGTGATTGTTTGATATTTGAACTTGACTCATCACTGACATTGAAAAGGCTTCCCCGCTCAATGTCTGGATGTGATTATTTTGTAATTGAAAGACAGGAACACCTGGAAGTAGTCAGTCATTAATTGTGGCTAATTGTTTAAGTGCCATAACGGATGTTTTAATGAAAGAATGTAACTCAATTTAATTGAATTCGCCTGAATGTTAATTCGTTTAATTAGAAAAGTGAACGTGAATTTGGATGCATGGGAATTGTTGCTTTATTTAACCTACGAGTAATAATTGAATCTAATTTTTAAATTCTTCTATTAACTTTTAATTAATATGTTAAAATGCAATTTAATTCTAAATATTCAGTTTTGGGAAGTAAATTCGTTATTAATTTTAAATGGTATTCGATTATAGTCCTTTTTCATATATAAATGTAGGATTGGGAGAATGATTATAGAAGAAGAGTCCCTGGCGAAGCGATAATAATTTGAGGTTAGATTCGGTTTGACGGTGAAAAGAGCGGGAAGTTAATTTCTGTGTAATCTCTATAATTTTCTTGAATAAATACTGAAATAATCTTTAAAGTTGGTGTTCACAATCCCATGTCATTTTCTACATAAATATATGAATAAGATAATTGCAACGATGCACGATAATCGCTGACGTATCATTAGGTGTATGCCACAATTTCTGGCCCGAAATAACTTGTTGTTATCAATAAAATATTTCAATATTGTTATTCCTTTGCGAAGGTTTAGGGCGGAATAGGATAGAATGGGAAAGGATAAATTTTTTTATTAGACCCGCCATTCGGCACCGCACTCTATGACAGTATAGGTCTGGACACTTTATAAGAGATGCTCAATGTTAGTAATGAGGAATGTTAGTACGTATTAACGGTTCTTTATGGACTATAAAAATGAAAACATTATGTGAGGGTGTTTTCTCCCTGCACTGACAATTCTTCATCGAGAATTAAATATACGATAGACGTCTCATCATTCGATAATTTGGCAATATTTCCTACTAATTCGGTCCCAAAATGAAAACCATTAGTTTACTAATAATTTCTTAATAAAAATTGTATATTATATTGCAAAAGAAATAGGATATAATAGGAAAAGGAGGATAAAAGTGTTTATTAGGCTCGCCTTCGGCACCGCACACTAAGGCAGTATAGATCTGGACACTTTAGAGGAAATGTTCAATGTTAGTAATGAGTGTAGCTAGTATGACGAAATTCAGTAAATAATTTAATTTAATGCTGAGAAGCTCATAATAGGATCATTGAACAAACTTACACACCTCTTAATTTTAAAAATATTTTTAAAAAATTTCTCTGAATCATATTCCATTTTTTTAATTATAATAACATAACTAATATAACTGTTTAACTTTAGGATTTCCATGAAATATTCCATTTTAAAGAGAAAAGAATGTAATTGGCTAGATGTGTGCGAAATATTAATAACAATTATTCATCAATTTAAATATTTGAAGATCTTTTTCTCGATAAGATTACGAGTATTTGCAAAATTATTCTACAAAGAATTAATTTGAGTAATTATTATTTCAATTATCATTTAACAAAATTAACAAGCACTAATACCTAATTTTAGCGCCCTTGAAATTGATTTACAAGTACAATTTTTGTCATAGATATTTGTTAATTATGGACCATTAATATGAGTGAAAACATGACGTGTTTCAATGAATTATCTTAACTATGTTATCTTACCCTTCATCGCAAAAGCGCTGGATAGAACCCTGTTAAGATCGCAATTTTGAATTAAGAATATTTCTGCAATTTCGACGTCATAGAAGGAGCGGGAGGGAAGGTCATTGGAAACCGTCACATTATTTAACTCCAGTCGATCTATGGTGAACTTTTTAATCGCTTGGGTGTTGAAGCGATTTATTGTAGTGTCACGGATGGTCAATTCCAGTAAACTGGACCGGATTCCCGTGATAGAGAACTGGTCAATGACACCTAATCTGCAATTGGTGAAGAAGATTCTCTGAATCAGACCGCTAATGGCGTGCCGGGTCAGAGTCTCTATCACGACATTGGAGAACGATATTTGAACACGTAAAGTGTTGTCTATTCTTCGAACTGCCAGAGCGTGTTCCTCTAGTATCAGGTTCTCAATGTTGACAAATTCCACCCAATTTAAATGGGTTAGAGCGGCTATTGTTTCGCTGCGCAATTGAAGCTGTTTGCAATTCCTGATGACAATGTGGAAGATGCTGCCGGACATTATGGGCATTGTCATTAGCTGGGAATTGGATTGGTTTTAGGGTTTTTTTAAAAAAAAAATAAAGTTGAAGTTACCTGATTACTAAAACTACAATCACAAGTTCGAATACTGTCCCTATGTTCACACGGTATCATTGTCAAGAACTGATCTTCATTTCTGGTTGTCTGATCATCATAGACAGGAACGAATTGATTGGCTTCTGCCACTACTTGTTCGTAATCGTCATCATAATTTTCCATCGGTTTTGAATCGTAATACTCCACTTCATCATTATTTAGGGCACTAATTATTTGGACACAGCACATTAAAACTAGTATTAATAAATTATGCATTGTGGAAATATGATTTTAGGCACTAGATGATGAGTAATTTTCTATTAAATACCGCACAAAGTCTAACTGCCGCCCGCCCATTGAAAAAACACTGAGGAGAGCGCAACTTTTCGGGTAGAAAAATGGCAAATGTCTAGGTAAGTGCACGAATTCCAAGATAAGATATGGGTCCGCTCATTCAATCGATAACGAATCGCATTGGTGTTTGTGTACTATATTATCAGCGCGGCTAATGAACACAAAAAAACGGTTAACCCTATCTGGTTTGAGAATTGAAATTAAACTCAATGGAAATTCAATTTCAACTAAAGCACAAATTCAATTAGCCTTTTTCAATGTGTGTTGATCATTATGATGTGTGCTGATCGTTGGGGCAAACAAAACTCTACGTAAACGAAAGTGCCATATTTTCCATGACAATGACATCACATTAGAGCCAAAAATTAACAAGTGCTGGCAAACATTAATTTTTTTATTTACCGGCTTCCATTTGAGTAATGACGAAAGAAATTAGAGAAGACTCCCACCCAATTGGGGGCCTTCAAAATAAACTAACGCTGCTTTGTGTTTGAATAGCTCCACTGACCCCTTAACTCTCCGTTCAATCCGTTATCAATAATGCAAGTGTTTAATAAATTTGTTTTATTTCTATTTTTGTTAGACATGTTTTTGTTTTTTCTTTCTTTCTTTCTTTTTACAATATTACACTTTACGTATCGACGTATTGGCCTATGTCGTCGAGCTTCACTGTGATATCACTGCCTCCGGAATGACTGGAGCATGCCGATGAATTTGGTTGTTTTTCTGGTATTGTGCTGGTGCTGGGTTTTGTTGTTGCAGCTGTCTTGCTCAAAGCGGTGGGTGAAAATGTGGTCGTCGTTTTACCTGTTGAGGTTCCAGCAGCACCGGATGGACTAAATGTGGTATTCTTAAATGGTATCGAGTACATGGGTAATGCTGATGATGTTGTCAATGGATGATCCTCTCTTCGGTGCTGATTAAGTGGGTGGGTTGGTGCTGCTGCTGATGAGGTGGATGGAGATGACTGGGCGAGCACATCAGGAAGATTCTGGTTTGGCACTGGTGGCAAATGCATGCCTATTGCGTATGGCGTGATCCACTTTTTTTCGTCTGAAACCAAATAAAAAGCTATTTAATTTTTGGAAATTAAAAGAATATGGCGATAGTCTCCTTAAAGCACAGATACATACTATCGTTTTAGTGTTTAAAGATTATAGACATAAACCCGCAAGAAGGGCGAGTGCCTTGTTTTTGTATAAATTTTCATACAAATTAGTAGGGTCCCATATACAAATAAGAACGGTAAAAATAAAAGTTTTTATGATTATTTCTAATTAATCGAAATTTTGTCTTTTAAATAAGGTTCAAACAGAATCCGATGTGTCCTCAATAAAATAGTGACCGTTTTTAGATGTTCTAGTGAACCTTCCTAAAATTTGACTTTTTTCAAAAATTTTAACTTAAAATTACTGATCTGTGAAGTAGTATTTGTGTCGTTTAAAAATATAACAAAAATTGTATTGCCCTTCTAGCGGGTTTATGTCTATAATATATCATTTCAATTTTATGCAATTTTTGCTTAAATTTGATACTATGAAACTCAAATTTGCTCTGTCAAAGTCATTTTATGGCACACGTTTTTTTGTGTAACCTCCAAACAATATTCATCAATTTATATGAAAAGTTACTTTGATACTGCAGATTACTGGTAAATAATGACGTACTTTGACGAACATTATCCGAAACTCTCAGATTACAGTTATGGATATTTTTGTATTTAGAAATTCTCTTACAAATCAACATTTTATTATGAAATAGAAACATAAACATCATTGAAACTAATACCCAAATATTAGAATTTGTACCAAAGAAATCTGAAATGATTAGCGATTAATAAAGTTTCTCTAAATTAAGTAATCGGTGCAATGAAACTATAATTAAACGAAAATGCGAAACAGAAAACTGGTTTAATTCATTTTCACGTATTACCCATTAGGCAACAAAGATATAGTGTGTGGAACAGAGCAACATATATTTCTATAAAAATTTTAAGAATTTTATATATTTTGTTTTAATTTATTTAAAAATTCATACAAATTTGTATAAAACACGGTCGATAAGTATTATTAGACACTCAAGCTTTCATTAAGGCACTCACTACGCTCATGGCTTAAAGCAACTCTTTTGTTTAATAATGACTTTTCTTATCGAATTTGTTGTAAAAATAACTATTGCAATATTGTATTCACGATTTCTTTAAAAAAAAACCCAAGATTACTAACAAAACTTAAAGTTGAATTAATATTGAAGTCAAACTAAAAAAATCATGTCAATTGATAGACGATTATAAAAAGAGAATTTTTTTTTATAGTAAAGTATAGTCTTTGTTTGTATAATACGTTGTGGCAAAATATCATTCTAAAAATGCTTTTTGTTTGTAAACACATCATTCATGAACGGAAGCAGTTATCACAGTTGGATTAAGTATTCAATTATATACTATGTAAGTTAGAGTATTGAAATTGATTAGAATTTGCATCATTTAAGTGTTTTTGTATCAGCTTCTAGTTTGAAATAATCTTAGAAATAAGTAAATATATAAGTCTCTAATGAATGGTAATTTAAATATTAATAGGACATATTTTAGACAAAATAATTTAATTCTATTTATTAAAAATCCTTAGATAAAAACCTCTTCTTTGTTTTAATTAGAAGTTAATTATGAACATAATTTTTGTTATCATTATTTTTAAGTGCCAATTTTTGATTAAATTATCATTTAAAGTGTGAATAGAAATGGCCTATGCTCTCATTAATTTAAATTAAAATGAAAACAATCTCACCTTTTTGTGCTAAAACTGGTTCACTGTAGAGGTTGCCTTGGTCGTGTCTGTCGACCGGCAGTGAATACTCATTGGTGAGCAATGGCTGTTGTGCACTGTGCGGTTCAGCGTAGATGTGGTCGGCATCTAGAGCCGTTTGCTGCATCTGTTCCGCATTCTGTGACGGATGAATGACTGTGGCAGCCGTGGGAGCAGTGTTCGGCTCTGCGTAGACAGGGTCTGGGTTGTGGTTGTCGTCCAAGTGCCGGTATAAAATGTCGGTGAAGGCAACAAAGGCGTCCCCAATATTATCACATTCGTCCAAAACGCGGACGATTTCCCCAATTGTGAGGACCTTTTCCGTTTCCGACAGGTTCTCGTTCAGGAGCTTTGTCGTATTATTTACAATGTGGCTGTACACCTCTTCGGGTTGTGTAGCACGCAGTCTTTCAAGCGCTTGTCTAATGACGTGTTTATCATCTACAGAGAAGGACCGGTTGTCCTTGTTAGAGTTAATTGTGCCCTGCGTTTCGACATTTGTTCGAGACGAAATTGTGTTATTGTGCCGTGACTTCTGGTACTTATATCTACAGTAAATGACTAAAACCACAACGACTAAGATTAGAACTAAACCGCCAGATCCTAAAATGTAGGGTAAATTTCGTTTAAAGTAGGACTTGGAGGACATATCATCCGGATCGATGAACTTTGCATCGACTTTCTTCTCCTCTCTATTCTTGCCACAATCGAGGACTGTATTTCTATCATTGCACACTTCTCGGAAGTAGTTTTGCACGTTAAACGTGGTCGAATTAAAGCAGTGCTTCAGGGCGCTGTCTATCTGACAGTAGCTGGTATGTTTGAGATCATCTCGTGGAGAAATTCGGCTCAGCCAATCTTCCAATTTGCAGGAGCAAAGTTGGAAGAAAATTGTCTCTTTGATCGAGCAGAATTTATTGTCAATGTCAAGACTGTTTGGCTCCGGTTTTGTGATGGAGTTTCGCTGGAAACTGCACTGGACCGGTTTCACCTCCTTGTCAATGCCCATCGCATCGAAATGGCCAAACGAATTGTTGAAGATCGTAATGTTGCTCCATTGTTTGACGCTGATCCAATGGTGGGCTGCCTTTGTGATCGAATTGTGGGCCACTGACACGCTGATCGACGACACACTAATCCCGTTCGGTTCAATCGTCTCGATCTGATTGTTTTCCAGTGCCACTTCAGCGATGCCACTGTCCAAAATGGCTCCACTCTGGATCACCCCAATGCGACATCCCAGCAGGCCAAAGTAATTACTAAACAGCTGCAAATAAAATTGATTTTTTAAAATTAGAAATAATAATTTCTAGAAGTAATTATTAATTTAATCTATTCTTAATATAGATTTATTGATTAGTTGATCGCAGAACCCGCATGGGGATTATGACCCTGATTCGTATATAAATATAAAAATAAGATGATTGTATAACGATACACGATAATATTAGAATTTCATATGATTTTACTTGGATTCATCGATTATTAGACAGAAACGATTATTAGCACAAACAAGAACCTCATTTCATTAATTAGAAACAAACTATTGAAGCATCTTACATTCATGCTTTCATAAGATGTTCAACTGATTTTCATTACATTTATCTGCTCTAGCTTATATTCCTGATCTGTTATTGAAGGGTTGTAATTTACTTCATCTTAGTTTATATATAATATTATACTTTTGTTTTTAGGAGTTATATTTTAGCAATTAACATTAATTGTCCATTTTTATCTGAATGAAATCGTGTCCATTATTACCCAGCTTGGTTACATCCTCCAGGCATATAGTCAGTCGTACATACGTTTCAGAAATATTTATTAACTCTCTGTCCTGTTTGACTCTAGAAGTATCATCATCAGTCCAATACCGTTCTTAGTGGTCTAGCGGTTCATTAGAATCAATTCCTAACTCTAAGTTCAATATATTTTGCAATTGCGGTAATAATAATGTGGGTGTCCGATTTAAAATGCAGCGCCGAAAATCGTCTATTTTAGGCAAATTGCAACATAGTGTAAATATTTGATAATTTACCGATTGGCGTTTATTTGAGAAAAATCCGCCTACCCTTCATTAAGAACCGAGTTTTTGAATTTGAGTAAGCGTGGCGTTCGATTTAGAATGCAAGTCAAATTATATAAATGAATTGGTTATTAGAATCAATTATATTTGACTAAATTAAATTTAAAAATTAACTTATATAGTTATTAAATTATAACGATTATATTTTGTACAATAACTAAAATTATCTACATATTTTTCATACTCAAAAACAAATATAAAAATAAAATTCTATTACAGCCATGGAATTCAATTTAATTGAATCTTTAGGTAATTCAAAATAGCTCTATTAAACAACTTATATAACCCAACGTCATAATGTGTATACTCGTTTTTCGGCTATGATGCCAAATGGTACAATTTAATGGTTCGTTTCACAGAAATTGGCACAAGCTAACGTAATGTATTGTTTGTTTAAAAATTAAACAAATATTTTTGGTGGATGGGAATTTAAATAAAAAAAATTGGAAGTAATATTTTCTAGCTTTTTTAAAACCAAAGCAAATCAAAAATGGTAGATCAACTCAGAAGCAAAATGATTTTAAAGCAATTTATAACTTTTTAATTATATTTAACTTGATTATATTCCAAAAATTCATTCAAGTTAATGCGTATAAGACAACGTACTTTTGCGATTTATATTCGCAAAGTTTTATGGCTTAATAATCTATAATAGTAATAAAAATGGAAAATAGAAATAAAACTAAACTAAAACGGAGTTTCAAAGTAATAAAATAATTACCTTTTCGGTTGTGGCATTCGCTTCGATTACCCCTATATCACAATTGATAAATAATATGGAACTAATTGAGAGAACATTGAACGTATTTGATTTGATCGCATCAATTTTGGAGTCGACTATTTTGACTTCTCTCATGGCGGCGTCCATTCGCTCCAGTAGGCCCACATTGGAGGCTACGATCTCAATTTTGGAGTGTTTGGTGCCGTAGAAAGCATTCGTCTCGAATCTGAGGTCTTTGATTTTCTCAAAGAATCCGTGGAAAGCGGTGGAATTGAAGGCATTTCCCGATACAATTACGTCAACGCAATTGATGACATTCAACTTGAATTCGCCTAGAAAGAAAAGAATAAAGGAAATTTAGCAAAAACAAAGCAAATACTAAAGTCAATCAGAAATAAGAAACAGAGAGAGAGATTACCAGTAAAGTTCAATTGGCTTAACTGGGGCAGCGAGGAAAAGACAAATAATTGCACGTTTTCTTACCATTAAAGGCGTTCCCATAGATGTGCAACTTATGCACGTTTTTTATTTCAATCTCTGGAAACGGTGCTTTATTATTATGAAAAGCGAACGGGTTCAGTTCGACCTGTTGATTTTGCAGCTGATGCCCTTCGATGGAGATTCTGTTGAGTTTGTTGTTCTGGAACAGGTTCCTGTTTAATTGCAGTTGGGCGTGCGGTGCCAATTTAATGCGCATGGTGATGGCATCTTCAGGAATTGAGTCGAGCCCGTCCAAGACATGTGCCTGAAATGGGAAGCAATTTCAATGGGTATCAGTAATAAGCCAATGAACCCATGAGAATTATCTGTCCAAAGAATGTTACATCAATTGAACGATAATCGATTTCATGTGAACAAAATCTTAATACTCGATTTGGGTCATAAAGTTAGGGAAATAAATCAAAACTCCCAATTTGTGTCACCTACTTATCTTATTTGATTTAAAGTATTACGTTCAAATTTACAGATGACTAATTTTAAATGGGATTAATCGCTGCTTTTGTGGGATCTATTTTGGCAGAGCATTTTCTTAGCCCTACACTTTTCTATCATAATCATTTTTTTTTATTAAAATTACTTTATAGATTTCACACAATTTTTTGCAGTCGTTACGTTTCACTTTCACGCACTTTTCTATACATCCTAGTAGCAGTGAATAGTATATTTCGATACAAATGATGAAATAGAGGTTATTACAGCACGATTACACCATGTATTTTGACAAGAGCAGCGAGTAAAAATAGGCAAATGAGTTCTGTAATAACCTATTTCACATGTGTATTGAACGCTATTTTGTGTAATTCTGAAAATGTACTAATTAATCGATAATTTGTAATAAAACCGTTCACAACGGTTTTTTTTTCAAATTGTGCAACAACAACTCACAAAGAAATTTTCATATTAAAGTATTTAAATAATAAATTTGATTTTGACAACAATTGACGTGCGCCACCTAGAAGGGCAGCAAGCTAAATTCATACAAAAAAGAACAGGTTGCTTTGTTTCAACCTCTGTTTCAAACTCTGTTTTAAACTAACTGCTTTGAATGTATTGTGTCTGGAAATTACCAAATTGAGACGTTCGCCATCTTGCATTTGTATTGGTTGTGTGTACAAATATAATTTTAATATTATTATTTCTTTACGTTGACTTTCTACAGGGTTTAGACCTAATATCTAATTTCATTAAATTGTTGAAAAGTAAGACACAGTGTGTTTATTAGAGGGGGATGGGAATTCCTCTTAACTAAATTCTCAACTCAAAATATTTCAATAATAATGTGTAGAGATTTGGTTATGACAACAATATGCAATTTCATCAAATTGGTGACTAAACTGCGTGAAAATTTTGAAATATTACCGAACGCGTGCTGTAAAGTAAATCGTTACAAAACCAATTTGCGTTAAAAACATGCTACTTTTCGATATGGAATTGCACAAATACAAATTTTAAGGATTTAAATTTAATAATAAATAAGACTCTTTAGAATTACATTAGAATCCGGTTATATTTACATCGAAGGGAAGTGAAAAATTGTTCTTACTACTTGGACGTCATACTATCACTAACAAAAGTCATGTCAGTTATCTGTGCTACACCCACCCGTGAGAAGGGTCAAGGCCTTGTTTTTGTGTAAATTTCGCACAAATTAGTCGGGTCCCATATAAAAAAGAACGGAAAGAGAAGTCGGTCTACCGCTCTCATTCTTAAATGTGTTTGTGACTGAAAATTCCATATCCAAATCAATCTTAGTATCCAACTTGCTTCATTCACAAAATTGACAATTTATATACATTTATTTACAACAAATGTCATCTGAAAAGGTCATTTGATTTTCAAATTGAAATATTGTCCTTAAAACAGGATGATGAATATGTGTCTCCTATTAAAATAATGGCAGTTAACAGATTTTCTAGTGAACCTTCTATAATTTTTAGTTTTAACAAAGTATTGGCTTGTGTAATGATTTCGTGTTTAAATATAATTAGAATTCCAGTAAAATTCGAATACTTCCAGCTGAAACTTGTCGCCCTTTGCACCGGATGTACGACTGTTATAACCAGATACAATTTCTTAAAAGTCTTGGAAAAAAATTAATAATCGGCCACACTAACGGGATGGCTATTAAAAGCGTGTCTATTACATGTAAACCAAACTTAGCTTTGTAATTCGTAATATTAAATGGATTCTACTATATATTATTACACATTTTATTAGATCTCTACTCCGTAATATTTGGTTATTAAACAATTCATTTAACTTCAAAGTTAAGTGAACTATTAAAAAAATATGTCTAGTTATTATGTATTGAACAATACTTTATAAAACATTTATTGCAATTAAAATGAAAACCTATTCAAAAATCAATCACCAAAATAGGTATACGAATATTAAGTAACACCTAAAATAGGGCTCAGATTAACATCCGCTTTTGAAAAAGCTTTTATCACATTTCATTGACATACTTGGCTGATTTTGCAGTCTTACAAATTTTCAACAAATTACTTCTCATTTATCCGTAATTGAAGGAATTAGCAACTTTATTTTTTGAGTAAATATTGCGCCCATGAAAAACTCGTCAAATTCCATTTTAAGTGATTATAAAAATTATCTACCGATTGTGGTTTTTATTGTTGTTTATTTATTTTATTTTATGTGGGTAAAACATAAAAATGTACTTTGAAAGAGGTTTATTCACAAAAATTAAGAGAGACTCTTAAATTTAATAAAAATCTAATTAAATTATTAAAAAAAATAATGAATTATGTTTCACAAGTTATTATACAGATTAATGAGGGTAGTCTGAGAAATAAATAGCCTAACATAGTAAAACGATAAATTTTAGAAAGTTAATTTTATTTTTCATCATAATTTGGAGCCTAAAATACTAAGTTCGACGTTTCTAAATTATTTTAACACATATCAAACATTAACCTTCAAAAGTTCTGCAAATTGGGTGGCAATAAGCTCTAAATTCCACCCACATTTCAGCCAAATGTGTGACTTTTTTAATTATGGAAGCAGGAAGTAATCGAATAGTGTCAAATCTAGAGAATATAGAAAAGTATTACAATTCAACTAATTTGCTCGTGATAACGGAAAAGATTTGAACCGGTGAAGTCATGACCAGATGAAGAATCTGTCCAAAATTTGGGCATAGTAAAGCACTATTATCCTTTTTGATTATTTTATATAATCAGCATCCGTAAATTGTATCTGCCTTCCTTGTCGGGGATTGAGCAGTATTTTCGTGCTTAGTAACACATTAGCCGGATGTAGTAACTATTCAACTGTTGATGCACTTTAGAAGGTTTTGCCAACAATTTCAAAATAATGAAAAAACCATTTGAATTGTAATTTAATTGCGTCAAACATTCCTTTAAAGTAGTCCCAATGTGATGTTTGTTTCAAAAATAAGAAATCGAGGAATGGTTTGTACTGACTGGTATCTCATTCCTAATCAAATGTCTATTATCTCAGGTATCTATAGCACTTTCAATATTAAGTCTGCTAATAACAGGTCCTAGGTTTTTCACTCTACCCTCCTTGAGAGTACTTTTTAGGGCTAGTAACTATGATTTTCCAAAAACCTACGTGGAATCATAATAGAACTTGATAAACCAGTTTTAAAGATTACATTTAAAAGACCAAGTGTTTCGGTTAACAAAATTCAATCCAATTCTTTGATTTTGCTTCGTGATTTACTTTCCAAAATCAAGTTTTTCAAAAATTTGACCCCCTTATTTTTACATGTGATCAAAATAAAAAATTCTTTTAGGATTTACCTTAAATTTAGGAATTAATATTCTTGAGCAAAGTCGCTCCACACAGAAGAAGTCATGCCAATTATTTGTTTACAATAACAATGACTAAGCGACTGTGGCGTGAAATTTCGTTGATGACGTCATCTCCGAAAGATCAAATTGTGTGTTAAAATGATTAAAGAAAGTTGATTAGATCCGAAATGTGGAAATAATCGCAAAAGTTAGTTTTTTTGGTTTTTCCTTTAAATTAAATTAAGCATAGTCTACACAATAAATGTGTGCTGTCACCATTTGGAATCAGACTGACTCAAACGGACCCCACATCCTCTCAAAAGAAAATCTGCACAATCTCTTTGTTAATTTACCTTGGTCATGAGAATGTTAAATTCTGATTAACTATTTGTTTAATGATAATAACACCAATCGGCAGTACGGCTAATTATTTCCCAGACTACCCTCGTATTTCAACATATTATTTAATCACAATTAATAAATCTAATGATTGATTGAACAGTCATCACTTTAAATAAATATAAACATTCACCTTTCGATAATAGTAGCATGATAAAATTGGTGATTTGCAAAGATAAGATAAGGGATATAGAACATGCAATTAATTCGAGGCAATGAGACAAAGAGCCAAAACCACCACTATTATTAATTGGCAAATAATTGCATGGAATGAAAATTTGCGACGTAATTGCTTGTGGTGACTAATTAAATACTTGAATTTCATTTCAAATCATTTTACTCCTTGGAAAATGGGGGAACTAAACTAATAAAAAATATCAACAAAATCTTATTACTAACGTTAGCTCTTTCAACGATACTTTGTGAGATGACTAATGGAATGGAAAACATTTTTGTTCAAATTTATTTTCCGAGATCTAGAGCAAAGTTTTATAGATTGAAATATATCGCATATGTTTAGATTCTATTATAAATTCTTCTAAAGTTACTCATTCATTACAAATTATGTACAATCATTTAGTGATTAGTCGTTGAACCATGATATCATTAAAACTATGATAAAGATCAAATCCTAAAACGATTTAATTGAATAAATTCTGATTTCAATGTTTATTAAATTCAAAATGGATAATTAGTTTGAACAAATTTTATTCTTACTAAATTATGACCTTCAATAAATAGAAATTTAATTAGAAATTAAATGCTGGAAACGTTTCCCATATTGTCATAATTATCAACATTGGCTATAGTTCTAAGAATAGCGAATTGAACTCCTAAAGGTATTCATGCATCTCATTCTCTGAACGACTATTAAACACCCATTGTTCTAATTATACTTTTTATTAGTGAATGTTGAGAAAATGATGAATTTTAAATATTTGTATTTAGTTCCTTCATTAAAATAATTAAAATTAAAACGTTCTGGAAGTCATTTACTGAACGAAAAGTGGGAATCGCCGTAATGGTTGTTATCTTTTCGGCTGAAATTGTCGATTTGTCGTTCACTGAAATGGCAACAACAGGCACAGTCAGAATAAGCCAAAGAACCCCCCATAAGAAAGGAGATAAAAACTCATTTTCGTATTTAGATATTTTTATCTCGGTCAAATGGATGATATTAACCTTTGGAGTTTAGTCATTTCCTTGAAATCATTTCAGCATAAATGTGCGTTTATAAATAAACCATAAAATATATCGACGGTATATGAAATTGGGATCGCGAGCTGTGAAACTGCCAGCCTGTTTACTGTTTATTATTAATAAATAAAAAGGAAATATTTGATCATCAGAAGGAAAATAAATCATAAAATGGTTTTGAGTCATAAATTTTTAAATGAGGTCGAAATGTGAAGTATTATTATACACTTGGGATCTTTTACAACATATTGAGTAATTTTAAATAATACAAAATTTCTTTGTAATAATCTAATTACAGAGAAGGGAGTTTCAAGGTTGCCTTCTCGGAATTAAGACTTTGATGTCAAAAAACGAATGTTGTTATACGTTTTACTGAATCCAAATAGATACAATTTATCATCATCATTTAAACAAAAAATCATAATTCTAGAAATCAGCTAGTAATTGAAATATTAGATTATGCTTTTCACTTAAAATTAATTTAACAAAAAAACAAAATATTAGTTAAAATGTTAAATTTCGTAACTACAACATAAAAATATGTAAAATTGAATCATATGTTATCATCTCAAAGTCGCTGAACATAATATGTCAGGCCGATTATTGTTGCTGTAATACGTCATCCCCCTTTTATCAAACTTTATTTCGGTTAGTGACTAGTGCAGTGATGGGCAAAACTTTTTAAGAGAGAGAGCCGGATGGCATACCGGACCGGATCAAACACACAAATTATCTTGGCGGGCCGCAAAAAATTGAAAACAAAGAAAATAATTGTATATATGACAAAGAATTTTTTTATTTCAATATGTCGTATTTAAAAAAATACACTTTTCTTCTATTTACTCAAAAAATATATTTTTCAATATATATAATTTAGATATGTGGTTTTTAAAATCATGTCGCAGGCCGGATTGACTACCTCGGCGGGCCGGTTTGCCCATCGCTGGGCTATTGAGTTAGATTCAAGCAAATTCAATAAGACCTGTAATAGTTATTTAAACAACGTGTAGGAAAAATGAACCATAATTAAACTTGAGTAGAGTTCTAGAAAATGTGTGAAATGGGTTTTCTAATAGATACGAGTGTTTAATTATGTATTTTTCCAACTATGTAGTTTTTTACAAGATTTTATACAATTCGCAAGGTCTAAACACATGCAATTAAAGGAAGTATTTGTCAGGCGAATAGAACTTTTCAAAATATTACGACAACCTTGCACCATGCACTGTATCACTGATATGCCCGTGATAGCAATCATCATTTAAACCACATTTAAAGGCCATAACCAACATTTAAGAAGAACTTTTTTGTCATTTAATGTGGAAAAGTTTAAATTGATTAATAAGTCATAGCCTACTTTATTCTAGAGACATGAAAAATTTCAAAATATATTTTCTTTCTAAGGTACTAAGATAAAAAGTTATAATTTTTAGTGGATGAGTTTTGTGTATTTACACGATTTGTAATTGTCTGCGGGTAATGAATTATACTTTATTCACTGTACGATTATAAAACAATTTCTAGAGGAAGCATTGACTATTAAAATGTAAACCTTTCTTCAATAGAATTGTATAAAGTAATTAAGTACGTGTAATAAGTATCTAAGATCATGTTATTGTGTATTAAAATGGCTAAAGAAAGTTCTTTTGTGCCGAAATGTGGAAATAATCATAAAAAAATCTACCGGCGTTAGTTTCTTTGTTTTCTCGTAAAAAAAGAAAAAATAGTGTAATTTCTTAAAGTAAATTCAACAAAATAAACGTCTGCGGTAATCTGATTATTTTGAATCAGACTGCTGTCTCAAACGGACCCCACAACGTCTCAAAAGAAAATCCGCGCGACCTTATTCCTATTTAACCTTGTCTACACCATGATTCTTAAAATATAGTATGTCTCTTACTAATGTTTCCTAAATAAATGGAATCTTTTAATCTGAAGATTACTATTTTGAAAGAACAGACATTCAATTAAAAATGTTTCTTAAAAGACCCTATAAGACTTACATAAATATTCCAATGTATTGTGAAATATGACAAACAATACAAAACTCACATTATCTTCACTGAAGTCGCATTCGACATGAAGAAACAGTTTGTTTTCCCTGGTGCATTTGCAACGGGAATTGCAAATGTCTGTTGCTGCAGATTCCTGCCGAATCTGGTTGCTGATGGTATGTTGGACGGCGGACCACTTGCCAGAATCAGATGGGTCTGCAGGTGTGGCTCCCATCAAACAGATGGCGGCCAGCAAAATCACAGCACTTGTTAATTGATTTTGGAGGCACATGGTGATCCAGGTTTTCGAAAAAACACATTCCACAAGTAAACAACTCTTTTATTTTAATGGAACACAAAAAAAAGAAGATAAACACAAAACACTGCTGGTGAGCCCCAAGAGACCAGAGCGACAGAGATCACTTTTGAACTGCTACATAATAATTACACACATCAATGACGATTTGCACTTTTTTTGCACAATCAATAATTTTGTATACAAAAGATTGCATAAACTTGTTTGAACAAGTCAAGTCAGCGTGTGGAGTCACACCTTATTCTCCGATTTTCGCACACTTTTTACGCGATATTTGCCTTGTTTTCACTGGAAAAGTAGCAGGTGAATTCTGGGAAAACCGTATGAGCTTTATGCTTAGAATCGTAACAACAGTTGTGTGCATTCATTAATTAACTAATATATCAATTTGGATAGTCGGCTCTCGGGCTGTGTGATGATCGTTGCCTGTCGACGTCGTTGCGGCTTCCGGTGCCCAAAAATTCTTTGTTTTCGTTGGAGCCGCCGCCGCTATGCGATGATTATTGTGTGTGGTTTATTTTTAGTGGGGAATCTCTTCTCTAGACAAGGCTCCAAAACGCATGGAATGGATCGGCACAACACCCAACAATAAAACTATACTTCCAAAGTAATTTAATGAAATGCAACGCACTTTGAATACTAATAAAAATTATAAATACACACTAATATGGGGGCTTTCACTACTCAACAGTTATAAAATGTAATCTTTAAACCATTATCTAAATGGAAAATCTGAAAAATGCAAAGACTAGCACGAATTATTACACTACACTTGATTTTCGGGCCCCTTTCTCACACAAGTCATCTCGTTTTCTGTTTTAATTGTGACGTAGTCCATTGTGTTTAGGGCTCGAACACTTTTTTTCTTCAACCTGACGGAGACGAGATCACTTTAAAGCACTTGTTTCGTCCACTTTTGATCGCATGTAAATGTTTACTTCAGCCACACTCCACTACTTTTCACTGGTTCCCGATTCGATTATCGCACAGCCTCCTCTGCTGCCCACTAAATGCATTTGTTTATTTGATTAGACAATTTAATGTAATTGTAATGGCAGCAGCTCTACATTGTGAATTTTCCTCAGCGACTGATCGTTTGTTTGTGTTTTTCTTTTCCTCGTATTCGTACTACACACTCATTCAATTCTCATTGTTGAATATGAATGAAAAGCGAACGTGTGTGCATAAAGAGAAGAGAGACAAAATGAGATAAAAGATAAAAATAGAGTGTGATCAAGATTATCCGAATTTTTTTTTAGAATTATTGTTCTAAAGAATTGTAAAAATGGTTTATATTTTATCCTAATTTGGAAGAGATAATATTGAATTTACGTTTTAAATAAATTATTTCATGGTCAAATGACTCCTTTATGGTGGAACATTTCCGTACACTGTCAGAGGAAATTTGTCACCTTTGACGACAGTTTTACGTATTTATCAACAATTCATTATGCGCAAAATTGAAAAATGACGTCATTTGACCAAGCATGTTATAATATTTAAGAAATGTTTTGCCTTTTCGTGTGCAATACAAATAACCAAAAAAAATTGTTATAAACACGTATAACATACAATTGATTTTCACATTTTGAATATACAGTGGACGCCGCTTCTATTAAATTATAATAGGGTGACGTGTAAACTATTGCGGTGTCATCAAATCGGCGAACACAAACATGTGAGGAGATGATTTTTTGCGGTTTTCCTACTCTTTTCACTATTTCAGTCTGTTAAATAAGCGTAGAGTACATGGTCAAGATTGGTGTGAATAAAAGTATACAAAAGACTGAGTTGTTGTCACTTGCACATGTTCTTTCAACTCTTTGTAAAAGTGATCTTGGCCACAAAATGGCCCTTTAAAGCGATGGGTTTGTCTCCATTAAGCGATGAATTTTCAATGTATTTATATACGGCCGATCCGTTCCTAGGTATTTTGGCCCAATAAAGCGATTGTCCCTATTAACCGTGGTCCTAATTAATTATTTTAATTGAGTTTAATCGGATTTGTTCTACAAAAATTCTCTTTTTGGAACTTTTTCCACAATTGCAAAAGGTTTTTTTGTCACCGAAGTTGTTTTGGAAACTCGTTTCATGGTTTTTCTGCACTGCACTTATAGGCTGTGAAATTATAGCTCGGATCAAAATATCGCTGTTTCCTAATGAATTCAAGACTGTTTCTCAGTTTATGTTTCATATTTCAATCTGTTAATATGTATTTCTATTCTAATGTTTCTTTCGTTTCGAAAGGTTATCTCGAAAACGTTTAAGTTTCATTATGCGTCACTTTATTGTACTAATGGAAATTTTTATGTCACTAGTAAAAAAAATCATAATCCTTGAGTACATTTGTCTCAAAGTCAAAATTTTGGTGTCATTTTGAGGAAGAAATCTATATAATTTTTAATTTGAGTCGCAATAACTGTCAAATAGTATCTGA
Organism: Clogmia albipunctata; assembly: GCA_001014945.1. NCBI lineage: Eukaryota > Metazoa > Arthropoda > Insecta > Diptera > Psychodidae > Clogmia > Clogmia albipunctata. Next base: position 4,652 of record JXOV01017912.1, on the reverse strand, counting down.
AAATCGTTCAAATAGTCTGTTTTAACGGAAAATTATTTTTTAAATTGGTTTTTACGTGAATTTTTAGGGACAGTTCAATAAAATTATGTCCTGCTCGGCTCATTTCACACATAAATAACTATTTTATTGCTTGTTATTCATTTTGTTACCGGTTTGTTTTTTATTTCACACTATTTCTGACTACAGAGGTTCCACTGTACTCTCTCTCGATTTACCTTTTCACTCACACATCTACAAATTCTGGTTTACTCAGAGGTGAGAAACAATTTCCAAAAGAATCCAATTCGATTTTTATTCAAATATAAAAAATAGATTTTTACAGAGAACTTTTATGTGTTTATTTCATTATTAAAGACAAAAACTTGAAACAGTATTCTCAATAAAAAAATGCTCTTAAATAAACCCTGAGAAATGTTGAACCCGCATATTTTCGGGGTGTCAAGGGTTTTATTTATTATTTTCCCTCCCCTATTTCTAGTAAATAGTTTTGTTACAATCTAATCTTTCAATTTCCTGGTCCCTTGTTTATTTTTCCAGAAACCACTCCAACGAGCGGCAATTCTTGAAAGACTTTGTAACTGGGGCTCCTGGATCGGCTGGAGCTCGACTGGCGGCATGGCTACAGCCCGAATCTCGGCTAGATCCCAACAAATGCGAACTGAAAATATCGGACGAGTCAATTTATTGCGGCTGGCCAACAGGTTTGATTCGATTTAAATTAATTTATGCAATTGATGGTTTAATTGGCAAATTAATTTCGCAGAATTGGTCGTTGTTATCCGGGACCAATACGATGACGTTGTCGTGGTGCCCGACATTAAAGTGGAGATTAATGTGACGCCGGCTGAGACCACGGTTAATGGGAATCGAAAGTCGAAAAGGGTTTCATTCTTGATGGCCGATCAAGGGATTTTACCCAAAGTTCCCTATGAATCGACGGTTAAGGAGAAAATGAACTACAATGCGATCACTTTCATGAAAGCCTATGACAACTTTTCTTTTGAGGAGTTGAGGTACTTTGAACCGAATCAGTCCAGAGTGTCAGAGTCTTTATTGGCGAGTGATAAGAAGAATGGACAGTTTGGATGCTCTTGGACGCCAACAGCTACAGGTGGCTTCTGTTTAACTGTGGTCATTGATGGACTGCCTTTAGAAGAGGTCCACAGAGTTGATGTAAAAGAAACTGGAGTTCCTCCACCGCCCCCAAAGTTTGCCGAAAAGAGAATCCAACCACAGGCGACAAAGCTACGTAAATTTATCGCCAAATATTCTGCAGGTTTGCGAATTCGATCTCATCCCACTTTACAGTCAGCCCAAGTGGGAGTTCTCAGTATGAATGGCATAATTTCGTTTATCGATGAAATACAAAATGACGACGGAATTTGGGTTCGACTATCCACCGAATCGATTAGACAGCATTGTGTCGCCACATGGTTCCCCACAGAGGCCTGGTGTTTACAATACAATCAGCATCTGAACAAGAAGCTGCTATTTCCCGTGATTGATGGACAGTTGGAAGAGTCGGCGAATGACGACGATCAAGATCAGAGTTTACCGGGCAGTCAATCAAACGAGGAAGCGTCGCCAGATGCTCAAGATCTTGTCCAACCGCAAATCGATAGGCAAGCCAAAGATAAGGATGTGATTAATAATCGAAACCCCTTCCACGAAGCTGATAGCTTTGAATCAACTGAAATGACTGATTTAAGAAAACAGAGTCAGAGTCCTAATCAATCCAATCTTGGCTCTACTATTGCGGTGGTCGTCGGTGAAGGAGCTAATAAGTTACAACAGTTGCATAAGTGGTTCAAAGGAGACAGTGTTGATTTGAAAACTGGAATCAAGAAACGGGGTGATGAACTAATTGGCAATAGACCTGAATTAGATGGATCCCCACAAAGTGAGTCATGTCCTTCCTCTCCAAAGTTAATGGCAAATAGAAGAGATCCCGATTCTACTAGCTGGACTAATGGACAAGAACTTAAAAGACACACTTTTGTAGTCGCGACTCCAACCACTCCAGAAATTTCAAAGTGTTCAAGGAAATTCAAAACTAAAAGAGCTTTAGGTAAGGCTTAAATATTTTTAGAAACGGTTAAATTATTTTTTTCTTATATTAATCAAGTTCTTCTCAAGAAATCAGCTTAATTAAATGATCTATAAAGCTGTAGCTTAACTAAAATGTATATTTTATTTTTTGTAGGAGCGGATTCGTTAAGCAAAACTAGTTCTTCGAAAAATTCTAGGAACAAGTAAGTTCATAATAATAAGGTCTGTCCTGTTAGAATCTGTCCCTTTTATTTTTGGCGATAAGATAATAATACGTTGATCAATTGAAAATATTTTTTTAATTTCAGTTCATAATTTAAATATAGTTTTTGTTTTTTTTTCATAAAAATTATATTTTATTGTAGTCACCGATATATATATATATAAATTAACTTAATTCAATTTTATGTTTTACTAAAACTATTCACGTTTGTATTAATTAAATTACCTATAAAGGTCTAATACGTTCCTGACATATCATTAAAGTTTTACCGTCAGTTTTGGTAAAGGATTTGTTTCACAACTAATATCCAGTATTTTTTATCTCAGCATATGTGTTTTTGTGTCTATTTTAGTGTATTTTACTAGTTTAAAGTCTGGACATTACATATCGATTAAATTTTAATTGAATAAATCTTAAATATAAATTTTTTAGTGTTGCATTAAACGAAACGAGTTTTTATCATGAGGTTGAACAGCTAAATCTCAGTCTAAATAGATATGTTTGTTTATACTATTATGGTAAATTATTTTAAAACGCTTCGAAAGAAAATTGCCTTTAAAAATGTTTAAAAATTGATATTATGACACTCAAATTTGTTCTGTCAAAGTCGTTATTATAGCAAAAGTTCTTTAAAGCTTCCTTAAATCACGTGTGCTTTTTCTTTATTATTAAAGTGTGACCTCCGTGAAAGAAATTAATCAAATTTTAACTGTATTTGCGGATGAATGGGTGTGTTTTTGACTGTTTACCGGATGTTTTCTACATTTTCTCTTAGAATTAGAAAAGGACATAAATACAATGTGACAACAATGTTTTTTTTAAATTTATTTTAAAAATACATAAAATTTTGTATAAAACACAGTCGATAAGCATTATTAAACACTCGGTCTTTTTTTACGATATAATTATATTTACGATATAATTTTTATAACAATAAATCTAGAATAAATAACCAAACTAATGAACTATTTTACAACAAATACGACATAAAATAAATGAGATATTAAAAAAAACAAAGTGGACAGAATCTAACAGGACAGACTTTATAATATAAATTAAATTAATCTATTAAAATAAAATATATTTTAGTTCCACTGAAGATTATACAGCTTTAAAAAGAGCTCTGCCACCAGCCCTCGCCGAGAGTTTAAGGGCTGTTTTTGCAGCCTTTTTATGGCATGAAGGGATAGTTCATGACGCAATGGCTTGTTCGTCTTATTTGAAATTTCATCCCATGATTCCAAAATACGGAGAGGCGTCTTCTGAAGGGACCGATGATAGTTCTTACGTACCAATGACAAAGTAAGGATAAACAATTTAATAAATAACTTTTTTATTTATTTGTATTTCTAAATTTCAGAGAGGAAAAGGCTCAACAAAGACATTCCGTTGAAGTTGTTAATTCGGACAATTACAATGTAACAACGCCATACAAGTCAACACTGGACACTTTAGCCAAATCTGGCTATTCATCGATAAATAATCGTCGAAGGACAATGCAGCAGGAGAAGACTAAATTGCATTCTCTGCCAGAAACCACGGTTTTACCACCAGCTTTGAAATGCCTGGTATTTTTGTGGGAACAATTATCGTCAAAGTGTGTGGATTTGGTTCAGAGTAAGTCTTTTGGAGCCGACGTTCAAAGGGATTTATTCCCAATCAGACCTCCAAGGAACAAAAATGAACACATCTTTGATGGAATCGGAAAAGGAACGGTGTTTTTGGAAAAAGAACACAGAAAAACGCAAAGTTCTAAAGAGGATGGAAGCTTTTGTGAACTTTGTGAAACCTATTTAATCATGCCAGTTACGTTTCATATGAGATCACATCACTCGGGATGTGGAAAATCATCAAAGGGTAAATTTTAATCAAGTTATTTAATAACATTCTTTAAATTTATATTTTTAAAGAACAATTTTATTCAGATTCACTGATATACTATAGATATTTTTGATTTTAAATTTGATTTTTTTTTCATGAGAAAAAATAAAATCATATAGTTTAAGTCTGTTTTAAAATTTAACAATTTAATCTTCATAATAATAAGAAAGGTATTAATACAAAAAAATATCATGAAACGAACTGCAACTCAAATTTATTTGTAATATATTGTTTTTTTATATAGTGATTATATATTTTTTAAAATTCTCAGTTCTATTAGATTGTCCTACATGAAACTTTACATCATAAGAGGGTCAATTTCGATCGTTCACAAAAACAATATCTTTCATTGTAATGTTGTTTTCATTTATAATTTCAATAGTTATATAGTATACGTTGCCTTTTAATGTAGGTCAAATTATAGGGTTTATCTACTTTAATAGTATTTTTTATACTGTAATTAATGAGTACAGAGGCCGGATAGCGTAGTTGGTTAAGT